>CAUYTI010102451.1:0-27059 GCA_963575145.1 Galago senegalensis
TTAAAGCAATAACTGAGAAAATGACATGAAGGCTGTGTTGACCAGTTAGATGGAAGTATTTCAGAATGCATGTGAAAACCCCACACTGTACCCCAGAAGTGCATTAATGTACATAGTTAACATTCAATAAAAAAAATAAAAATAATAAAAAAGAAATGACTCAGAATGTACTCACTACCAACAATTGTTTCCCTGAGGCTTTTGTTGAAAACAATCCTTGGCAATTGTTTAACATGGCAGCTGCCTTCAGCAGTGATAACAATTGAAGCAAATAAGAAGCTGGCCAAAACACTTAAAAGGAAAAGCTAAGGAATGAGATGTCCTTATGGTATATTTCTGGTAATCCAGAAAGCCACATCTAGGAGTAGGGCTACTGCACAAGCTTGGGAAAGGCCTGCAAAAGCCCTAATTCCTCACCGCTGGGTTGCCTGGAGGCTCAGCATAAGCAGAACATGGATGCTGAGGCAGTCGTAAACTGCCTACCACATTATGGAAAGTGAGCCCCAACATGCACACAGTGCCCCTTTGTAAAGGCCACGAGACTTACTGATGCAAAGCATTTAAGGAAATCTCTGTCTAGTCATTGGCTGAACACTCTGCCAACTAAGCAGAGACTTCAGTGGACATATATAACAAAGAACATAGACTTCATAAAATTAGTTCAGGAAAGTCATCAAACAAACAGCAACAACAGCAAACTGAGAAAAGGAAGAGATAATTTCCGGAATTGCCACATTACATTATTTAAAATGATTAGTTTTCAACAAATTATTATGAAACATACAAATAAATAAGAAACTAAAGTGCCCATACACAGGAGGAAAAAAGCCATCAATAGGAACTCTCCCTGAGGGAGCTCAGATGCTGCATTTACCTCATAGAGATTTTTAAATCATCTATTTTAGGTTGGTTCAAAAACTAAAGGAAACGATCTCTAAAGAACTAAATAAAAGTATAAAAACAACGTCTTCCAGGTAGAGAATACAAAAACATAGAAATTTTATTATTCAAAAAATTAGAAATTCTAGAATTGACAAGTACAATAGCTAGAATGAAAAATTCATCAGAGAGGGCTCAAAAGAAGATTTGAGCAAGTGGAAGAATCAATAAACTTGAAAGAAGATTAGTTGAGATTATCCACTCAGAAGTGATGAGGTAAAAAAGGGAATGAATAAAAATAGAGCCCCGGAGACCAGTGAAATACCATCAAGCAAACAAGCACATGCATTATAATAGCACCAAAAGGAAAGAGAAAAGGGGGAAGAAGGCAGAATGACAAAAAAATTCCCGAATTTGAGAACACTACTAATCTATACATCCAACAAACTTGATGAATTCCAAGTAGAAGAAACTCAAAGAAATACAAACCTAGGCACATCATAATCAAACATTTGAAAGACAAAGAAAATCTTGAAAGTGGCAGAAAAGAATCTTAAAAGTGCATAGACTCATCACATACAAGAAATACTCAATAAAACTAACAGCTGATTTTTCATGGTGGGCAGAAGGTAGTGGAACGACATTCACAATGCTAAAAGAGGCTCGGTGCCTGTGGCTCAAGTGGCTAAGGCGCCAGCCACATACACCTAAGGTGCAGGGTTCGAATCCAGCCCAGGCCTGCCAAACAACAATGACAGCTGCAACCAAAAAATAGCTGGGTGTTGTGGTGGGCACCTGTGATCCCAGCTACTTGGGAGGCTGAGGCAGGAGACTCACTTGAGCCCAGGAGTTGGAGGTTGCTGTGAGTTGTGATGCCACAGCTCTCTACCCAGGGGGACAGCTTGAGGCTCTGTCTCAAAAACAACAACAACAACAACCAAATGCTGAAAGAAAAAGAATATCAGTAAGAATTATAAATCCAACATGACTATGCTTCAAAATGGGGATGAAAATAAGCTTCACTATGATCAGACAAAAGAGATTTTAAGATAAAATGTTTAGAGGAGGAAAAGTACTATGACAACAGAAGGGTCAACCCATCAAGAAACTATAACAATTATAAATAAAAATAGACCTCAAAATACACAAAGGGAGAACTGATGGAATTGAGGGGGAAATATACAATTCAACAGTAATGGCTGAAGATTTCAAGACTTCACTTTCAATTATGTAGTGAATAGAAAGAAAAATCAATGAGAAAACAGAAAAATAGCATTTCAGAATAAATTTAACCAAAGAAATATAAAGCTTGCAAAAAAGAAAACTACAAAACAGTGTTGAAATAAATTAAGAAGATCTGCTCCATGTTTATGGACTGAAAAACTTAAATTGTTAAGATGGCAATGCTCCCCAAGTCAATCTGATTCAACACAATCTCTGTCAAGATTATAGCTGCCTCATTTGTAGAATTGACAAGCTGATCCTAAAATTCATATGGAAAGGTAAGAGACTAGGCAAAGCAACCCTGAAAAATAACTACAAATTGGAAGACTCAACACTGTCTGGTTTCAAAATTTACTACAAAGCCACAGTTCAAGATAGCGTGGTCCTGGGTAGATATGTAGGTCGATGGAATCCAGGTGGGAATCCAGAAACACACATTTACATTTATGGTCAATTGATTTCCAGGGAGGGTGCTAATTCACTGGGGAAAGAATAGTGGCTTCAACAAATGGTGAGACTCTGTCTCAAGAGAAAGAAAGAAAGAAGTCTACGGTTGTTTAGTTCATTTTATTTTGGAGGATGTATTCCTCCAACCTCATGGAGTAATGAGCATTCTTGTGTTTCCCTGGCTCCAGGTTCTAGATGAGGGATCTATACAACCCCTCCCTACCACTGCAAGTGTCACACTGGACTATTACAAATAGCCTCTGGAGACCCTTCCCACTTCTAGGCCCACCCCCTTCACCTCACCTCTTGGTGAGCACAGAGTCAGCTGTACACATGCAAAACTAGTCATAGTGCTCCTTGCTGAAACCTTGGTGCCCTTTAGCCCACTCCAGGATGAAGGGCCAGTCCAGCTTGTGTTGACCTTGGCAGGTGTGCAGACCTTTGATATGCACCATCTCCCACCCTACACACTGGGCCACCTGCTGTCTGTCATTTTCTTGCTGCGCACACCTCCACGCTTTCTACCGTCCCTACTCAGTGGCTGCTTCCTGTCTGTGGGCATCTGCTCATCCTTGAATACTCATCTTAGGGACTGCTAAAGCCTTTTCTGTTTACCCACTACCATTCTCATTTAAAATTGATCACTCTTAAGTGTTCTCACATAAAAAATCACGTGTGTGAGGTAACACACATGCAATTAGCTCAATTTAGCCATTCCACAATGTACAGGGTGTCCCAAAAGTTGCAATAGGAAAAGATAATAATAGAATTCTTGGACCAGGTTTACCATGAGTGGGAGGGAAGACTTCCTATGTGTGTAGAAAGAGGTCGCCAACATGTAGAGAATATTTTGTCAATATTTCATAAAATCTCAGTAATAAGTATTTTGTAAATAAAGGTACACTTAGCTACAATTTCCCATTTTTCTATGATGACTGTTGTGTGTATATTTCAAAACAACACATTGTACACAATATATACCATTCTAGTCAATTTTAAAAAATCAACATAAACAAAATTGGTCCTGATCTTCACCTGCCCTTTGCCTCTCTTCGGCATCCTTCCGTGCATGTGCTTGTCTGCTTGTTAGTTTTCTTGTACTAACCAATGACCTCACTGGCACAAGGATAGCACTGAGGTCATCCTGCAGCCCAAGTACTCAGCAGAGCACCTCATATACAGTAGTCACTCCATATATGGTTAATAACAGAAAATGAATGTGTGCCTAGCACATGAAGTTCTTACTAGCTTGAGAAGCATAATACATAAATAAAAGGAATATAAAATGCCAGAATATCTACCACCAAGAGCCACTGGGCAGGGCAGAGAAAGTAAGGAGGAATTCATCTTGTGTGTAAGCCCCTGCCATGGGTCCCCTAACCTTCCCTACATCCTCCCTGTCCTCCTCTAGTCTGTAGGTGATCTCTTCTAAACAGAAATTGATTCAGGTCCATTGCTCCTGGGAGAAAACCTAAGTGCCTTAGAGTCAGGACCTTCCCTAGTTTCTGCAACCTCCTTCCTCAGCCCCCGCCACTGGTTCCGTCCTCCCAGCCATGTGGCCTTCTGCCAGTCCTAGGCCCATACCCCATCCTCTCCCTCACAGGCATGCTGTGCCTTTGCTGGGCTCCCTTCCCTCCCTTCCTTACCAAGTCGATTTCTTCAAGCCTCCAGCTCTCAACACATTTGCTGCCTCCTCAGTGCCTGATTTTCTTGACCAGAGAGGCCAAGGCCCCTGGTGACACTGACACAGTAGGGCTGTGCAGAGATGCCGTACACCCCGGCCAGCTGCTGCACTGTGGTCCTTTGCATTAATTTGGTACCAAATGAAAGAACAGAGAGACAACTTTCAGCCTCTTTTCTGTAGAAGGGAAGCGTCCAGCATAACGCATTCATCCCTTGGTACCTATGGGCAATCATTCTAAGACCCCTACAGTTACCAAAACCCACACATGCTGAAAGTCCTTATATAAAATGGGGAACTAATGCCACATAGCCCCCACACACCCTCCTGTGTGGGTCACATCATGTCTAGAGTACTTAAAATACCTAATACAATGTAAATGCTACGGAAATAGTTGTTAATGGTACTTTTGTGTTATTTTTGTTGTATCACTATTTTTTATGTTTTTCTGAATATTTTCAATCCTTAGTTGGTTGAATCTGCAGATGTGGAGGCGGCAGACAGAGTCAGCACTAAGTGTTCCACGGTTAAGGGGAGACACTAGCCTTAGCAACCCTCTGCTACTTCCCTGGTAGGTGGGTAGAGAAGGGGTCAGGGAGACCCCAAGGGGCTCATCAAAGCATCCTCCACCCACTCCAGAGCCAAGCAGCTTCCTGAGGGGATGTCTGGTAAAGAGCAGTACATTTTTCTCCTTCTCCGTTACATTTCCAGGGTTATCTCTGGAAATAACTGAAGTCCCTTCCCTCACTTCCACTTGCAGCTCCGCTGCGCCACCATCTGATGCCTTTCACAGCCATCTAACTGAACCAGATGACCAATCATGCTTTGGTATTGGCCCAGGCCTGGGCTCAAAGGGCAGTGGTGAGGAAAGGGCAGGGCTCCTGCCAGACAGAGGCCATCCCAGCACCGACTCCAGAGAAGCTGCATCTCCAAATGCTTCAAGCAGAGAGCTCACCGAACAGCCCGAGGTCAGATGACCATTCCCCTCCCCAGAGCTTGACTCCCTTTTCACTCTAGAGGAGAAGTGGAGCCTAAGGTACCAGGCTCCCCATGAGAGGGATGGGAACGAGCCCCAGAGATGATTGAGGAAGTGCAATGAGAATGTCTTACAATACCGAGGCCACCATCTCTCTGTTGACCTTAGCTCTGACGTCATTTTTGATAATGAGATGGCCATGCCTCTATTTCATTTCCTGCTGTGTGGGAGATAAGGAAGTGAAAGTCCACCAAGACAGCATACAAAACTAAGACGACAGTAAGAAGGCAGAGCCCTTACCTGGAATATGATCTGACTTGATTCTTGGCCTTCAAAAATAGAAAATGTCATGGGTTTCAGGGGTCCGCTAAACCTGCTCTCTTGGCCACATCCAGTTGTCTGTTAACAAAGAAAGATTAAATTAGCATCTATTACAAATGTGTCACTTATTGATTTTACTAGTGATTCCAAAACCAGTATATGAAACATACAATTCTATATGTCTGAAAACAATGTGAAATCTGGTCAACACACACAGAAAGAAATTTAATGTTTGTTGAAGCTCAACCATGTCAAAGCAGCTTGCTTGAGCTTTCATTGCTTTGCCTGTTTAACTGTCAGAGGGGTCACCCGCTGAGAAGCACGTTAACACCCCTCTGAGGTTAGGTTAAGGGCATGACTCAGATCTGAGCAAAGCTTCTGGTCTTGCACAAGCCACCCCACCTTCTGAATTCTACACAGTTTTATACTAGCTTCATAAAACACCTCCTTCCTCTCCTTTGGGATGACATTCCTGGCAGATTTCCAGCACTCTAGAGTTCACAGTCATCTCAAGGACAACTGAATTTATAAGGATAAAAAAAAAGAACACGTAGGTGTCTTTGGTGCAAGGCCTGCCCGGCACATAGTTACATGGCAAATCTTAGGAAAAATTGAATCTGAATTTGAACTGTTACTTTAAGAAAAGCTTCCTATTTTAACATTTGATTA
Organism: Galago senegalensis; assembly: GCA_963575145.1. Taxonomy (NCBI): domain Eukaryota; kingdom Metazoa; phylum Chordata; class Mammalia; order Primates; family Galagidae; genus Galago; species Galago senegalensis. The sequence continues at coordinate 6,198 of CAUYTI010102451.1, forward strand.
GCTCTTTTCACTCACTTAGAAAAATGACAAAAACACAAAATGTTTTCAAGCGGCAACCCCACAACAGTTCTAAAATCCAAAGACTCCTAATGTGAAAGCCAAGTGGCCTCTGCAGACACCCAGATCCAGGCTGGAACAGTGGTCAGTCCAGCTGGGGCGGGAAGAAGACTGGCTCTCACTTGCTAAGGAGAGTGGTCTGATAGTAAAAATAGCTCACATTTCTCAGCCCATGTGGAGCCGTCCTAAACAGTTTAATTCCGATGACAACCCTACTGTTCGAGTGATAAGATTAATATAGAGAGGTTAAGTAACCTACCCAGGGAGTGGCTAAAAGCAGGATTCAAACCTGTGACTTCAGAACCAGTTCTCTCAACCCCTATGCACCCACCACAAGGCAAAAAAGCTGCCCACACAACCTGGAGGGGAAGCTGGCCAGTTGGGGATGTGCATGAGAGTGTGACCCCACTACCCCACCTCCAGAAAACAGGGTGTATCCCCACAGTCTTCACTACATCAGCGCCTCTGAAGGGAGATGTTGGCAGAGCAGAGCAGCTGACTGTAGGAAGGGACAGCTGGCCATACACCTGCCTTGGGGCACCCTACAGGGACCAGGGATCGAGGGCCTCACACCTATGCTGGTCTTCCCTCATTGCTAGGAGGTCCGTTGGATCTCCCATTTGTGGTAGAAATCAGGGGTGGAATAGGTTAAAATCAGAAGTGTATGGTGAGCTAATGGTTTTTGGAGCTAGACAAGTAACACCAAAAGAATCAGAAGAATTGGGTACAAGGGAGAGAATTTGTTTTCTCTTCTTTAGGGCGAACAAGCACACTCTTGCCACGGAAACTGCTGTTCTCTGGGAAGACGCCAAAGCAATCAGTATCCCAGTGATGGGGCAAAGGTCTTATGCTATACCCCTCAGAGTGTTGAGTCTTGACTAAGTTGATACTGGAGTCTGATAAATGAGCAGTTACGAAGGTGAACACAGAGGGCTTTGAAATGTGGTCTTCAGTCCCTCAGAGCAGTGGCAGGTCCCTGGGTTGGCTGCCCCAGACCCCTGCCAACCCCTCTCCTTTGCTGCCTCCCAGCATAGCATAGAGCCTGGGAAGCCAAGTGGTCTCTCTCCCAGGCTCCCTTGCAGCTAGGAAGGTGGCTGAGGGACCCAGTTCTGGTTCATGAAGCAAGAGGGGAAGTCTGCTGGGGTTCTGGTCAGGTTTTTGTTTTCCTAGTGAAAAAGGACAGATGTGGATGGCACTGCTCATCTCTGAGTTTCTTAAAGACCTTGTGTCTGCAGCTAGGACACAGTGTCTGTGAACAGTCATCATGAACCATGAATGGACAAAGCAGCACAAAAGATGGGGGCACAAAGAGGAAGAAGCCCAAATCAGCGATAGTATCACCAGCCTGCAAAACCTGCCCTGAATTGCCCACTTCAGGCTTTGATTATTTGAGAAAAATAAATCCCTATTTATTTAGAATGCTCTATAGTTAAACTTCCTGTCACTTGTAGCTAAAAGCATTCCTAACTTACATCAGTTTGACAGGCTCATTGCCCATTCCCTTCCTTTCTAAGTTTCTCTTCCTTTGGGAGCTCTTCTGCCTTTCTGCCCCTTTTCCATGTATTGTCCAGCTCCATTAACTGCTCTGGAAGGCAGGGCATAGGAACCGGGTACAGATGTCCAGATGGCACCATGGTTGGGCCAAGATGAGGGAGCTGTTCTCTGTGGAGCTACTGCTTAATACTGAACGGCCTCATCAGCTTCACACCCACATCAGTGAGTGCTCAGCCCTCCAGTCACACCAGTAAAAACTACATTAGCCAGGCAAACCCTTAAGCAGACAAGCTGCCTCACCTCTCAAGAAAGGGGGTTCAGGTCTCAGTTCCAGGGTTCAAAATAGCATCTTACTATCAGGGCGACAGATTTTTCTTCCTGCCCTTTAATGTGGTTATTGAGGCTATAAAGATTTCCAGACGCATGTACGCAGTGACTCATCAAGCCACATCCCCAGAACTGGGACGGATGATATGGGGAAACTTGTGAAAGGACAAAGGGGTGGGTTTACGCAGGGGTCAAAGGGAATCACACCCACCTCCTTGCACAAAGAAGCAAAAGAAGAGAGGAGAATCATGTTTAGTGTCTCCCACGTGGCAGGGATTGGACTAAACCCTTCACGTACATCATTTCCTCTGATCGATGCTATCAAAGTATGTCCAGAGAAGTCCCACACAGGCACAGCGCTTATAGATAGTGCCACCTTGGGACTGGAGCCAGCACTGTCGGACCACCAAGCCACAACTCTTACCCAGGTCCCTACACTGCTTTTCAGGCCAAATGGCACATGCAGTTGCCAGGTCTGCTGGCCTGGTAGCCACCAACAAAAGCTCGATGCAGATGGGGCTACTACTATCAAATTATCCTAATAGAATCCTGAGATTATCTTCTTGTTTCCTAATGTGCCTATAATCATGTATATGAATTCCACCCTGTTCAGCACCTGTGCCAAGAGACTAAAATGCAGTCCCTTCTTCACAGAGGTTAGGGGCCAGGTAGGTATAAACCCTGAATTTTTTAAATGCTGTAGTCATGATAATAGGTAATATCTACTCAGCACTCAGACTATTCTGGTTACTGATCCAAGCACTCTCTAAAGGCTGAGTGCTTTTATATTTAATGCCACAATATCCTATAGGCCAAGTACTACTATTAGCCGCAGTTGACAGGGCAGAAACCTGAGGTTCAAAGCTTAGGTACTGACCCAGCTTCCTATCCCTGACAAGTGGCAGCACCAAATTTGAAACCAGGGCTGACTTCACCCCCATCCTGTGACATCATCGGCAAAGGACATTTGGGAAAAGAAGACAAGGGGAGCGATGACATGGGGCTGCTTGATCCAGCCAGGTCTTACACACCCGTGGGATGAGTTGTTGAGCCCCAGCCTGGGAGGACACACGATGCTCATAAAGTTTGACCTGCAGTTTTCCCTGTAAGGGGAAGGCAGCACGGGTAGTTTTACAAGTCTGACTCCCTTTCACTTTATAAGCACTGTGAATTGTGCAGGCCCCAGGGTTCAGGTCTCTCTGGAACTTGAAATTTGGTGGATTATTTTTCAGTCCCAAGAGAAAGGAAACCAGTTTTGAGGTATGAGGATCTAGAAGCTTCCTTCTCAAAAAAAAATAGGTGCTTCCACATAATCTTGCTTCATAATCAACAAATTAGGGGGAAAACTTTCACAAACCTCAGTAACTTCATGGGTAAAACAAGGATGACCCCCACTACACACCCAAGATGGAGGGCTGGAACTCCCAAGTTCCCAAAACCTATCAGTCGGCAGGGTTAACTCCTAATCACTTAGGAGAAGGAAAATACAGAGGAGAGCACAGTCAAAAATGGAGAAAATGGTTTTCTTGATATTTTGGTGGTGATTTTTTTATGGCCAAAGTAAAAAAAAAAGTCAAGATTAAGGGACACAGACCCAATACTTTAGATCACCTGAGCTATACAGGTGGACAGATGGATTGGTCTTAAACCTTACCAATCAAGTAGCTAAAAGCTAAGGAGACAGGACATTCCCCAGTTGAAGGTCAGACATATGATTTGTGGTCATTTCATTGACAATATAACACTGGGACAAACTATGTGCCCATTCTATATAACGATTTAATTTTGATAGGCCATCTTTTTCTCTGAGTAATGATAATCAGTTTTTCCCTAGTATGGGGTAGAAAGATGGCAGAAAATATTCTAGTAAATTATTAGAGAAGAATGCCCTTTTCTCTTACCAAATAAAGTATAAGAAGAGACAGAGAACAAAGATGAGCTCGAGGCATCATGGAATTCTTTATTCAAACTCCTGTGAATAAATCAGAGATAAAAGTGATTAGTTTCAGGTCTGTTATTAACAAAATCACATCTTTCCAACCAGTAAGAATCACTTGACAGTATCTACTTATAAACCTAGTAAAATAGGATCCCTAAAGTTTCCTCCGTATAGGACAGCCTGGTCTTTCAGAACCTTCATGATAGCTTATCCACAGCAGTGTACAAGTGAAATGTGCTTGCTGTAATTCCATTTCTTTAACCCTTTCACTCTCTTCATTTAAGACTCTTAAATATTCTTCATTTACGAGTCTTAATGATATGCAATAAGTATTATTTTCATTTTTCTTTTAGAGACAGAATCTCACTTTATCACCCTCTGTAGAGTCCAGCGACATCACAGCTCACAGCAACCTCCAACTCCTGGGCTTAGGTGATTCTCTTGCCTCAGCCTCTGAGTAGCTGGGACTACAGGAGCCCACTGCAATGCCCGGCTATTTTTTTTGTTGCAGTTTGGACAGGGCCAGGTTTGAACTTGCCACCCACAGTATATGGGGGCCAGTGCCCTACCCACTGAGCCACAGGCACCACCCCTTATTATTTTCATGCTTATATGGATGGGGAATATATGTTTTAGCAAATTCCAGGATAGCTAGATACGAAAGTTTTCATGGTTCTGATATAGAGCTGCAAATATATGAGATTCTTCAAGTGGTAAAAAAAAACAAGAGTTCTCAAAATCCTTCATTCAAAGACCTCACCAGCCTCCTGTTTGGTCTTCCAAATATTGTTATTACCTGTGCAATATACCTTTAAAAAGGGAATGTATATTTTGGGGATTTGTTTTGTTTTTAGAAACAGTGTCTCATCTGTCACTCTCTCATCAAACTCCTGAGCTCACGTGATCCTCCTACCTTAGCCTCCCAAAGCACTGGGATTACAGATGTGAGCCACCATGTCCTGGCCAAAAATAAATGTATTTCTTATTATTCTGAAAGAAACCAAATAAGAATCCAAATTCTGTCTTCATTCTCTTCAAAATTAGTCTTTTCTCCTTAAAGATTCACAGTTCACGCAAATTATAACTTTCACCCTGAGACATGTCATAACTGACTTGAAGCTATAAGATAAATTTTCCACGTGGCCTGGAAACCAGAATTGCTGCTTATCACAATATTGGACTGCCGAAACACAACAATAACAACAACAAAGCCCCCAAATGAAAAATGTCTTCACTTCACTAAAATTCCAATCTTTTTATTATTTCCTGGTAGTATGGATGATCCTATTTTACGTCATCTTTTTTTTCCCTAAAGTTTTTCTACCTTGAACATATGTCACAGAATAGCATCAGCATGGGAAAATGGCCACAGCACTCCAGCTTGGGCAACAGAGTGACACTGTCTCAAAAAAAAAAAAAAGAAAGAAAGAAAAGAAAAAAAATTAATCACTCTAAAAATTTAGATCAGTGATTTTCAACTGGTATGCTGTGAGAAGATGTTAGGTATGCCATGAAAACTTTTGAAGATTATTAATTAAATTGTTTTCAAAAGAAGTTCAAAGCACTGTAAATATATTCTTTATTTTTTTTTATCAATTTAAATATGCCATAGAAAGTTCAAGTGTGCCATGAGATAAAAAAGATTGAAAAACACTGATTTAGAGGCTGAAAATTTTACATGCCTTACATTTGGCTAACTTAGATTCCAACTTTAAGCAGGTGGAAATGCTATGCCATTTCACACCAGTGTCCTGGGGGATAAAGAAAGAAACGAGTTAAGCATGGCCTAAGGAGGTGGATTTGTGGAGAGGTCTTTAAAAACAGCCACAGGGTGGTGTAGCCGGTGGGCTCTGAACCGGAGAGTCTGCCCTGGAACCCAGATCTCTCTACCAGCTGTGTGGCCAGGGTTGCACAACTTCCTCCCTCAATGCCTTGGTTTCCCCACACAGAAAATACATGGCAACCGCTCAAATAAGGGTGGGCTCCTATGATTTTTTCAGACATAATGAGTTAGGAATCGTTCTTCTCATTTGATAGATGAGGAAATTGAGGTTCAAAGTCAAGCATTTAGCCTAGAGACACATAGGTAGGAAGGGACATTGCCTTGCCTCTGCAGGTCTGTTGACCCTTCCTAGTGCGTTAACTACATAGACGAAGATGCAGGAATAGACAGAGACACAGAAAGGTACAAATGATATATATATATACACACACATATATATATGTACATATATATATATATATAAAAAATATATATATTTAGTTTACACACGCTATATAAATTAAGCAACTTGCCCTAAGGTTCCACACTTATTGTAAGGAAAAGCTAGGAATAAAACTCTTGAGGACTCTTACATTCATCATTTTTTTTGTATGTTTAAACATTAGTCTGAATTAATTTGACTGACATATCCAAACATCATTCTAGAATTAAGTCATTAGAGGAGAACACAGTTGAGACATTTTTCTACTGCTTCAGGTAGCTTATTTGGTTTGGAAATGCAGAAGTAACAACCCAAGTTCCAACAGATTGCAAGATGAAATATATATTCATGAATATACTGGTAACTCTTAAGTCTGTTTTTTTTTGGGGGGGGGGGTTGAGACAGAGTCCCATTATGTTGCCCTTGGTAGAGTACCATGGTATCACAGCTCACAGCAACCTAAAACTCTCAGGCTTACACAATTCTCTTACCTCAGCCTCCCAAATAGATGGGATGACAGGTGCCCACCACAACACCCAGCTCTTTTTTTTGTTGCATTTGTCATCATCATTTAGCTGGCCCCAGCCGGGTTCAAACCCACCAGCCTCTGTGTATGTAGCTGGTGCTGTAATCATTGTGCTATGGGCACTGAGCCTAGTTGCTTTTTTTTTAGTATAAGCAAAATGCACATCATCTGTTATCAACCAATATTTGCTTAGTAGAAATAAAAATCCAGTCAGTAATGACACATTCAGGGAGCCGTCTCCTCAAACTCCCCAGCGTTCAAATTTTCATATGCCACTCCCAACTCCTCCGGCCTTATCTCTCACATGCCTCCCACACCTAGACATGCTGGCCACCCTCATGGACTTTGCACCCTGAGTTCTTCTGTATCCAAGCTCTGGTACCTGCTGCTCTCCCCACCTGGCACAAGGTCTGGCCCAGAGAAAATGGACAATGGATATTTGTTTAAGGAAATTGGATTGAGATTATCCTTTCTTGTCTCGGCTTATATTTCCCGTATTGTACCATCTAGATCCAATTCATTGATTCATTAAAGAACATTGAGCTAAACTTCTGTGATGTGCCAGATTCTATGCTGAGAACTGGGACACGGTACTAAGGGGTGCAGGGTCTGCCTTCGGGAAGCCAGTCCTGCTTCCTTCACTGATTTCCAGAGGCTCTTCCTCTCAAGGCCTCTCCCAACCACTTTTTTTAACCACTTTTTTTTTTTTTTTAAGACAGTCTCACTCTGGTTTCTCTTCAGATCATAGAAATCTTTCCCCTTAAGATAGTCTCAATATGTCGCCCTCAGTAGAGTACTGTGACATCACCACTCACAGCAACCTCCAACTCTTGGGCTTATCGATTCTCTTGCTTCAGCCTCTCAAATAGCTGGGACAACAGGTGCCTGCCAAAATGCCCAGCTATTTTTTTGTTGTTGCAGCTGTCATTGTTGTTTTTAGCTGGCCCAGGCTGGGTTCGAACCTGCCAGCCTCAGTGTATGTGGCTGGCACCATATAAACCATTGTGCTACTGGCACCGAGCCTCCTACCCACATCTTATCTTTTATTATTTATGTACCTATTGGCACAACTGCCTCTATCCATTAGTAAACAAAATCCTTCAGGGTAGAGGCCTTATTTTAAAATTGTTGTTTTTGTTTTAACTTCTCAAGGTTCTCCGTACCATGCTTTGCATATATTAAGCCCTCAGCAGATGTTTGTTAAATTCTAAAACGCTTGTGATTATCTCAAATAGATATCCTATTAATCTGGTCTCATCCATAAGAGCTCTCAGAATAAACATAATGTGTTAAAGAAAACTAATTTGAAATTTAAAGTTTTATTTTGATGCAAAGTCATACATTTTTATTGTTGATGAAACGGGTTGTTTGCTTTAAAATGTACTAACAGATTTCTGCTCAGTAAATAGCTCAGAACTGGTTGAATAGATCATCTCTCCTTGAAGTGATTTTTTTTTTTTTGGCATTTCAATCTTCCAAAGATGTAAGTTGCATAATAAAAAAGCAAATAAAAATAAAATTTGAGCCAGATGCTCAGACAGGCCACTATCCGGGATGTTTTAATAGGATCTAAAAAGTAAATGTAGAAATGCACTTACACTCCGTCATTTACATTTAGTCTTATCCTTCACACAACAGTTTCCAACAGGGAACAGAAGTAACTACCTGCCACTCCCATGCATTGGGTGCCATGATTTATTTGAGGACAAACCTACCATACAATGCACTTGTTAGGAGCCCAGACCCTAGGAGGAGTTAGATTGGCAGGGTCAGGTCCTGGTTCCACTACTAACTTGCGCTTCTGTGAAGCAGGGATACCAATAGTATCTACCTTTAAGAGTTATGAGATTCTGTGAGTTAATATTTGGAACAGTATTGACCAAATAAAAATTCATTCTGCCATTCAAATTTGCTTAGTCAGAACTTTAAATATTGTCCAACAGGACGTTTCCTTTCACAGTTCCCAACTTTTGGTGGACTATGAATAAAAATATTTGAGCAGCCTCCACAGCAACATTCTCAGGACCAAATGAGGCACCAAGGCCTGAATGAATGACTTCAGGAAACCCACCATGATGCTAGGATTATGTCAGAAGAGGACTTTGGCCTTTCAAACAAGTCTTGCTTCTATTTCTTCTGTACAGGGACATAACTTCACTAATGAATATCACAACCTAGATAATGACAGGAAACTATTATTTATAACTGAAACTGCCTAAAACCATCAAGCCACACACATGGTAATCTTCCTCAGGAAACTACTTAGAAATGGATTGAAGTGGATTTCCAGAAAATTCTGTGATATTTTATTTGAACTATCTGATAATAGTTAGTCCAACCATCTGCTTGGCATTTTTGCTATTTGTCAAGGTTTCTCTAGAGATGAGGACTAAATTCAGATAGTTTCTGTGGCAACTATCCGAGAGGCCAAGCACACCCTTAGCAACACAAGTCAAAGGTTTTTAATTTAAAGAACAAAAAGAGGAGTTTTGAAAGGAAGACCTCAGTCCCCCCTATTTGGATGCACCTCACCTAGTGGACATCACAGCATCACCTGCTGTAATTATGGATTAGGCCTCTACTTACAAAGGTGGGGGAGGGAGGGTGCCAGCAGAGCTGTGCTGGCCTTGATCTCTAGAGGGAGAATCTTCATGTCACTCACCACAGCCCAGAAGACCTGGAAATGCCTTCACACCCTGAATCTGTGTCCAGCCAGGATAACAACACAAAGACAACTGATATTTACCAAAAAAAAAAAAAAAAAGAAAGAAAGAAATTGCCACACACAGTGCTAAGACTTTTAAATGAATTACGTTACGGATTCCTCAAAGAATCCTGGGAAGCAGATGCTGTAATAATCTACCTCTTATAGATAAAAAATCAAAAGGCACAGTTTATAGAAGAGACTCCCCCAAGGTCACACTGCCAGGCTAATTTTTTCATTCCTTCTGTGAGCACCAACATTCTGATAATTAGACAGCAAGTATCACTTAATACAAATCTTTCCAAAACTTGAAAAAGTTACCCCCTTTTTCATAGCTGCTCTTCCTTGCTGACGTGGCCTCCACCACTCCCACCCAGAGGAAAAGGCTACATTGGCCTGGGAAATTTTATTCCCACGGCAAATATATTTATCACATTGCCTTTCCTCATTTCCCCTCCCATTTTTTAATCAAGTGTTATGGGTTGAATTTTGTCCCCCTTCCCCACCAAAAAAAAATAATTTCACACGTTGGAGTCCTCATTCCCAAGTACCTCAGAATGTGACCGTATTTGGAGTCTTTGCAGAGGTAATGAAGTTGAAGTGATATCATTAGGATGGGCCCTAATCCAATATGACTGTGTCTTATAAAAACAGAAAATTTGGAGACAGAGTCCTACACACAGGGGGAACACCGTGTGAACATAAAGACAGCCGTCTACAAGCCAAGAAGAGAGGCCTGGAACAGATCCTTCCTTCACAGCCCTCAGAAGGAGCCAACCCCACTGACACCTTGATTTTGAACTTCTGGCCTCCAGAACTGTGAGACAATAAATTTCTGTTGTTTAAGCCACACGTTCTGGGGTGTTTTGTTATGGCAGCCCTAGAAAACTAATACATCAAGGAACTCTGGTTTTGACCAAGAAAGGCGATTGCCATCCCCACACAGGGGTGGCCTCAAAAGGTACCTTGACTCTGTCATCATACACACAGTGCCCTCGGCATCCAAGTGGCCCCCCCGAAGCTGGATTAATTTTCCTGTTAGACTTCAATGCCTCCCAGAAGATTTAAGGCATTTTTAGACGTTCTGCCATTTTCCCATTTATCTTGAGTAAGCACTGGGAATTTCTAGGTCCCAGATCTTCAAACCTTCAAATAATACACAAGCATTGATTTTCCCCCTCTACAAAAAATCTGAGATGAGAATCTTAAATAGAGTCAGTCATTTCTATTCTTTTTGTTTTTAAAAAAAGTATGAAGTGTTTTGATTTAAAATAAGTCACCTGGCACTAAGGTTGAGCCATGCAGCTTCCAAGAGCAAAGAAGGTACAGAAGGAAAGGACTGTGAAATTTGTTTTCAAATATCATGAGGTGGTGTGAGCAGGAAAGGTTGCGACTGGAATTCATAACACCGCCAGGACCAAAGAGCACCAAATATCCTGAGTGCCATTTATTTTTCCTTTGCACTGTACGTTGCTAAGAACAGCATAAATTATAAGGCTAGGCCAGACAGGAATAAAGCTCGCTCACGCCATTATTCATCAGGTAATGTTCAGCTCTGTCCTCCCCATCTTTTTTGGTCTGGCTCACAAATCTCTGGCACCAATTGCATCACTTAAGGTTTGGAGAACCACAGGAAGATCTGGCCAATTTGCCCTTTTGACAAATTAAGGACCCAATTAAAGTGGTCGGGAATAAGCTAGAAACAAACAGGCAGGCATAAAATCTGGGCTGCTGTCTCTCCCTTCAGATGGTTCCTCCACCCGAGAGACTGGGCTGCTGGGTGGTTTGTTTTAGAGCTAGGAAAGCGGAGGGAGAGAGAGAAGCTTACCTCATATAAAAGTACCTTTATCTCTCACTAAACTTTGCAATATAGATATGCCAATCTTTCAGTATACAACAATCTAGATTTACACATCTACAAAATCGGGGGTTTTTATCAATAGGTTCACAATAGGATTCTGGGGCTCACGGAAGGACAGATGGCACCCCTGGAGAATTTTCAACGGTTTAAATGCGTATGATTGAGTATAACATAATTACTAGCAGAATTCTTATTAAAGGAAATAAGAATGAATTCTAAGGAATATTTTGAGACACTTGGTCCTGCTAATTCCTGGTTGGCTTGTGTTCCACGAAGCTCTCACCCAGGCTGAGTGAGGGATGTGCAGCTGGGGAGAAGGAGCCTCTCCTCACTCTCAAAGGCCACCCCAGTGCTGACAGGAGGTGGCCCAAAGGGAAGGGAGCCAGCAGCCTGGCTGTCATGTCAGTAAGAACTTCAGCATTGAGTCCTGTGAGGTGTGCAGGTCCACACTCAGAAACCTTGGGAGGGAGGCAGGGGAAGGACTTCCCTCCATTTCTAGCAGAACATCACATGTCTTCCCTGGACTAAAGAAGAGGATGGGAATCACTATTTCTCATTCAAGGTGGCTTAACCATTTTTGACAAAGTGTTTCTTCACATCTTATACCACATTTCTTTACGTATTATATAAAGTGTACAGATGCGCATTTTGTCAAGGTAATAAAACAGCACATCGAGGCCTTCAAAATTCAATAGGAAGTAAATCTAAATTGGATTTCATCCCATAGGATGTAGACCCCAAGAATTTTGTTTTTTAAAAAACCCGCTATAGTATGAGTTCATTTATAAGGCAACCTCAGGCAAGAATTTTAACGACAAAAATGTGCAGTCATGCTTAAGTATGACAGGTTACCTTTTTGATTTCTGTAATTAAATCATAACTGACAACTGGGACGGGTAGGGAAGAGAAAATGAATTTAATTCTACTTAAAAGGTCTCACACCTCTACAAAACCTCACTTATGAATTGTTTTAATTGCAAATGTTCAATAAATGCAAGCTAAGTTTAGCAGTTCATTGCACTTAAAATAGCAAGGAATTCTGTAACATGGGTCCTGTTGTTATCCTACAGAGCAGGAACCTAAGCTTAGAGAGGTGGAGGAAGGGGAGTTGATCTGAACACAGAGACCCAGCACGGAAACTCTCGGCTAGACAATCTCTAGGTGAGGAAGGTGTGTTCATTGTCAGTATGAATATTAAAAGCACAGATCGACCATTTTGATTCTCTTTGTCCCTTACTGAAGAACCACAAGTCCTAATATTGTAAAATAATAAAAATACAGTAAAAGATGATTAATTCAGAATATCATGGGTGAGAGAATTTCATGTTAATTTTATAGAGAATTTTAAGAGAAATTATTTTTCTTAGAACTAAGACTAAGCTATACAACCACCAAGTATAGCTTAGTCTATTATGTATTGCTTAAGCAAAATAATTGCCTTTCATATATGAGGTAATACCTCAACCACCAGATAAATGGTGGCTTCTATGGAATATTTCTTGCATCTAAGCAAACATTCCTGCTTGTTCTCACAAGTAACAAATCCATAGACAGACAGTCCCCCAGCAAAATTCAACATGTCTCTCCTTATCTAGATATTTATTAAGTAAGCTACAGAACTCGCTTCGTTCTAAATGTGACACCAGGGATTTCTGACTGATTTCAATTTTATGAATAAATATCTCTACTCATGTAAAGCAGCACCTGTACAAGCACTATTCCTGGTCCTTTGGAAAAAACAGCAAGACAATTCCCGGAGTCACATCTTTTAACATGAAAATAGAGGCATATTCTCCTTTCAAGCAATGTCCTTTGACAATGGAACAAGAAGTTGAGTAGCTACCAGGATATATTTTGCCTTTCCTAAGAGAAGGGAAGTGATGACTTTTTCAGGGGTCATCTCACAGAGTTTCAAAGGATGCCACACCTACACCCCACCTGAAAACGTCCATGGGAACAATTAGAAGGGATTCTAAATCCTTCTTACTAAAAAAAAAACAGCAAAATCCAATAATTTTATCATTCTATTTTTGGATCCCATTTCCTTAGCATAGAATTAGTTGTTCACTTGTGCAATGGCAGATGTTTTTGAGGTATTACTGATTGTTTCTTTTTCTTCTACAGAATGAAAGAGCAACTTCTTAATTTGATCTAAGTCCCCTACTTGAACTTTCTGATGAAAAAAAAAAAAAAAACAAGAACTAACACTCACTGAATGTCTACTATGTGACAAGCAATCTACTAAGCTCTTTACTTACCTAATTACGTCTCACAATTTCCGGGTTAGGTAAGTACCTTCATTGTACAGATGGGAATTTTTTTATATAGCATCTCACCGGTCTCACTGTGTTGCCCTGGCTAAAGTGCCATAGCTTCAGCCTAGTTCCCAGCAAACTTAAACTCTTGGGCTCTGCAATCCTCCTGCCTCAGCCTCCTGAGTATCTTGGACTAACACCACACCTGTCTAATATTTATATTTTCAATAGAGATGGTGTCTTGCTCTTACTCAGTCTGTTCTCGGATGCCTGAGCTCAAACAATCCACCCCGCTCTGCCTCCCAGAGCGCTGAGATTGCAGGCGTGAGCCACCTTGACTGGCCTATGGATGGGAAAATTGAGACTCAGGAAGTTAAGTACTCTGCTCAGTGCCTGTCAGCCAGGAAATGATGAAATGGGCCTAACCCATCTGGCCAACCCTCAACACTCGTAAACTGTATACCCTATGATCTGCTGTAAATCCTCACACCGTAAAGGACTCATTTCCTGGTAAGAACTAAGTATCGTCCATTTTCCTGTCATCTAAACACGGGGTTTCTCCTTCTTTCAAACAATGTCTTGCTTGCTATTTAAGTTTTTGAAGAAAAATAAACAAGAAAATATCAGAGACTGCCCTGCTATTCCAATCTCCTGCTTGGCATCCCCTACCACAGAGGGCATCTGTCCCCCTAAAGTCACTCATAAAAGAAAGGGAGACAGACAAGGACTGGACCTCTGAGAAATCCAAGCAGCTGCACGGCACTGAACTCTCGAGAGATTCATTCATGAGCAGGGGACACATGCACCACCAGGACAAAAGCAACCCAGAAGCTGCCAACACAGACACCCGCCTTCTTTTCCCAATTGTGAAGCCAGGTCAGTCTCTCTCTCTTCAATTCTCACTCCAAACTTTAACAAGAACAAACAAACAAAAGGTTCTTTCCTCCTCTGCCTTTCCCCTACCCAGCTGGGTTCCCGACAGTCCTAAGAATCCCAAATCGAATCTCCTTCTCTGAGAAGGAGTCAGAATGCTCAGTTTTTGAAGACCGTATCTGAGGGACGACATGCTTTGTAAGGATATGATTCCATCCCCAGCTTCTAGAATACGGGAGCCCCATAGCATCTTTCTTACTTAATGTTTACTTTTATGCTTAATCACAAAGAATGAGCGTAATACTTCTTTAAACATCAAAGAATTCGATCCTTCTTTTAATTCTCCTGCCAAGCTTGATTCAACCAAAGCCATTTCATCCAATGAATTTAGAAAATACAGACTAATGGAAAGAAACCACAGAAGAAAGAAATTGCACTCCACAAGCAAAACTTGTCACGTCAGGAACAAATTCTCCTTTCCTACAAAGCTACACAGCTCACCCCAAGGAATAAATTTGTCCAACACCTTATTAAGTCCCCCCCCCCAATCTATTTTGTTGTTCTAGAAGGAATGGTTACTGACACAATTAAGATGTGTCAGCCCTTACCTTTCTGTAAGTAACAAAAGAGTGGTTAAAAGCTATTTCCTTCCATTCAGTTGGACTCCTGCTGCGACTTGAGTGTCTCCCCGGGACACTCCTTCGCGGCTCTGCCCCCAGCCTCTCCCTTCCCCTTAGTCAAACATTAACCACTAACATTTTTTATTGACCTTCAGCAACTCCAGCTATCATAAAAGGTATCATTACACTCACTCCAGGAAAGAAATGAATTGTACTCAAAGAAGTTCAATTTACGTCTGATACATCTCCGAATGTAGACGAGTAAATTAGAAGTTAGAGAGGAAAAGGGGGTGGCTTCAATTATCTCTAGAGTATGAGCGCCGTTCTCCAAGAGAGCTCTGTTTATGTTTTGCATCCTCAACAGTATAGCGTCTGCGCAGGAGACTCAATCAGCAAATATTTGGGCAGATTTCATCTCAAGCACAAAAGACAGAGCACAGGGCACCAAGTCTCAGCAATGCCACAGTTCCTTGATAACCAGCCCCAAAAGAGGTCCCACGTGACTCAGGTAACGTGAGAGGAAACATGATCTTGGCTGTGCCTTCTAAATTCAAGGATCCCTTTCAAAGTCCGCCCAAAACAACCCACAGTAAACTTTCCCCCAAACACAAATCCAGTCTTCTTTTTCCTTTCCATAATTCAGGGAATGGATTTATCTAAGAGTAAGTTATTTTTTTCTGTTCGAAATGAGGTTTCCAATGAACAAATAAAAGCCAGATTTCTCAAGCCAGGGCCTCTTTTAGACTGATGCCTGAGTCCCACGCTTCAGTCACTCTGGGGGCCTCCACTCTGGAGGCCTTGCTGAAGGTGAGACTCGATGGCATCTTGGTGTCTAATACAAAAATTTTTAAGCGTGTGCGTGCACACACATCTTTTATAAATTTTCTTAGAAAGTGTATATATGTGTTATTTTCAGCAGCTCCATACAACTATATTCATGACATATTGGTATGTCAGTTAAAATGTTCTCTCATTTAATCTTGACATCATGTCTATGAAGTAGATTACAGTTTATAGTAGAAAATGGAGGCACAGAGAGATTTTACCCTCTGCCCAAGTCACACAGCCTGTGACTACAGAATCAGGACTCCAGCTCTGGTCTGTTTGATTCAAAGCTCAACCTCTTCACTACAACTACAGACTCAGATTATTTTCCTTCCAGCTCTATGTGAGGAACCAAAAATCTCTAAGAAGAAATCTATGTGAATCTCTTCCTGTTGAGAGATGGCCAAGCTCCTGCATTGGGCTTCCCTATACATTTTATGCTACCTCTAGTTTCTCATTTCCAACTCAGAGATTTGGGTTTATTAAACCTGAAAAGGGCAAAATCATCCATCAAAGAAAGGAACAGGTGATTGCATCTCTGAATTATAGAGGCCTTTTCTGTACTCTCTAGGGTAGCAGGTTAGCATGGTGCTGAGTCTGTGTATACATTTGTTACATTGTTTATACATCCTTTTGGATTAAATCCAAAGATTAAAAGCATGCATGTTTCTGGGTGAATACCCCTGAATTGTAGGAACTCATTTTCATGCAAAAGTGAAACACTGCTAGCTCAATAGTTTAATACTGACTTAGTAATAAGAACAATAGAAGAAAAATGTAATTGATAAAGATTACTGATTCCACTTTTCAAAACAAAGGAAATATGATTTATGTGGTGAAAACAAGTGAACAACTAAAAGGACCTGGGCAGATGCTTTGAACTAACAGCTTTATAATAATGAGAATATTTCAGTACTTTTGTCTATAATAATGTTTTAACCATCTCTCCAATAGTAGCCCTAGAAAACATAAAAGTAATTAAATTACGGGCAATACTAAGTAGTAAAGAATAAAGTCTGGATAGCTTCCCAGATAAAAACTTTGAGAATCTAGAATTGTTCTTTAAATTCAAAGCATGTTACATTTCTAATATTTTTATTCTTTAAAACTCAAAGAAAATGGAATCTGAGTGCTAAATTTTTCCATGCACTTTAACATGTTTCTACTTTGTGCTACATACCCCATATTTTAAGAATATTTTATCATGAGTCTATCAACACACAAGCCTCACCTAGCAGAGTGTAATATTTTTAATTATTTAATACCTGTCTTACTCTCGTTGATGGCAGAAACCTAGTCTTCCATTGGCACTCAATAAATAACTTCTTAGAACTGAACTTTCAGTTATTTAAATTAATAATTCCAAATAGTCGGGATTACCTGCAGGCTCAACCAGGGTGGATGAAAACCCAGATAAGTAAATGATTTTACAGTTCCTCAAACCAATATTTTGCAATTTTTGTTCCATATTTATTTAGTGGAATGAGGTGAAACTAATTTTCTGCTAGTTTCAGATTTTGAAGCAGAATCTTCCCCAATTATTTTCACAGGCCAGGACAGAATCCATTTTCTTTTTTTAATTGAGACAGAGTCTTTCACCTTGTCACTCTCGATAGAGTGCTGTGGCATCATAGCTACAGCAACCTCAAACTCTTGGGCTCAAGCAATTCTCTTGCCTCAGCCTCCTGAGTAGCTGGGACTGCAAGTGCCCACCACAATGCCCAGCTATTTTTTGTTTGTTTGTTTTTGTTTTGTTTAGCAGGCCTGGGCTGAGTTCAAACCTACCAGTCCCAGAGCGTATGGCTGGGGAGCCCCTAACCACTGAGACATGGGCACCAGAATCCATTTCTGATAAACGTAAGCCAAACCACCCTCACTTCCATGGAGCCCTTATACTTGTTTCTGGGTTTGCTGGGGTTTGGGATTTTTTGTTGGTTTTGTGGCTTTTCTGTTGTTGGGTTTTCTTTGGTGTTAGGCAAGTTTCCAAACCTCAACTTTTTAGATAACTCTTATAGGATTAAAAATTTAGGTAACAAAATGAATCACCAGTTCCAAGTAAGAAACATTAAATTATACAGGGTGCTGTTTTAAAATCTTAGCTAGCAGCCACCGTGTGTTCTTCCAAAAAATAATGAAGGTAGAGCCAGTAAAGATACCATCCCCCACTATATACTGTGTAGAAACGGACCCAATTCCCAGTTGTTTATTCTGGGGACATTTCACTTCATCCACAGATAGTTGCTCCGAGCATCTGCCCAGTAGACAAGGCTCTTAATCCAGCTGTAGTTATCCTTGCCATGAAACTGCTAGAGAATCTCACAAACAGAATGACTAGGGAATGTACATATTGTCAGCTGTACATTGGACATTTGCCTTCTAGTTCTTTGTAAATAAGAGAATTGATTTAAACTGGGTCTTACACCTTGAAATCCCGATCCATTTGGTCCAAGGTACAGCCCCAGCATTGACATTATTAAAGCAAGATTCTTGACACAAGTGATCACAGAGATCCTTCTGTAAGAAACACTAGCTTAGTGATTCTGTGTCTTATCTGCCGGTTAACAGTCTTTTTACTAAGGCCTGTCCTTAATTGAGATCAATCTCCCCACCCCAAAGGGTCCATTTCTGCAGGTATGTCTCTGACCTGGTCTGAAGGTAAACATGTAGCCAGGTCTGCATTCTTATCTTCCCTCAGATAGTTCTTTTCTCACCGTCAGCTGAGCAATTTATTTGATCTTGGATTTTCTTTAAATTCTAAGAAATGAGAATAATCCTGTGGGTTGTCTGAGACCTATCTCCGTCTCTCTTATCAGATTGCACCAAACAAGGCTTTGCTCATGTCCAGTGCATGCTTGGATCGCTGCATCTGGTGCTGCTTCACAATTCCACAGGGATTGCCCTGGCCAAGGTAATCCACAACCTCCTCATGGTCATCAAGTGGACACTCTCCTGTCCAGACCTCATCAGACCTCTCACATCATTCAACACCATCAATAGCTCTCCCCAACTTGCCTTTGACCTCTGGCTCCCTCACCGGGTACTTTCTCCTGATTTTTCTTCTACACATACTTCTTCAGCCAGCCCCGACAGTCCTGTCTGTAGGCTCAGTCCCAGATTATCCTGCCTCATCAGACACTCTGGGAGGTCGGATCTGCTCCTAGCTACATGTCAACATTCGTGTCTCTCTCTCCAGCTGAGATCTCTCCTGTGGTCAAGGCTTTTATCTTCTATACCCAACTACCTATGGTCCAGCTCTACCTATGCGTCCCACATGCACAAGAAAGAACACAGACCCAAAGCGAGCCTCACTGTTTCAATTCCTGTGAAACATGCTCCTCCTGGGACACCACCCCTTTGTGTTAGTGCTGGCTGTCATCACAGCTTAGCGATACAATCAGATCGCCGCATCTGGCTGCTGCCTGACAACTCCGCGGGGACTGCCCTGGCCAAGGTGACCCACAACCTACTCATGGTCACACTTGGCACTTATCACAGCTCAATTTATAATCACCAAAATGTGGAAACAGCCTAAGTGCCCAGTGTGGTATGATTAGGAATTCCTGTTGTGGGTGCAAACAGGAGACTGTCTTGCATATGCCTAAGTAGCCACCTCACTTAGGACTCTGTGACTTGGACACCAGGGCTTAGTAAATATTGGTCTCCCTTCTCTGCCTGTGGGTCTCTCACTAGGCACCAAAATGCCTCTGGAAATTTTGCCCTTAAGAAGTATTTCCTGGGGCAGTAGATGAGCTAATACTAGGAGGGGGGTAGGAGAAAGAGTTAGTAGGAGAGGGGAGGAGGAAGGGGTTGGGGGTTATGGTGTATGGCACAGCTCTTAGGGGCGGGATACAAGTATAAGATGGACTTTATCTAACAAATGCAATGAATGTAACCTATTCTTTGTACTGTCAATGAATCCCAAATAAAAATAACAAATAAATGGAACCAGAAAAAACCTCGTATAGCTAAGCAATTCTTAACAATAAAAACAAAGCCGGGGGCATCAGCATACCAGACTTTAGGCTATACTACAAGGCCATAATGATCAAAACAGCATGGTATTGGCACAAAAATAGAGACATAGACATCTGAAACTAAACAGAACACCAGGAGATGAAACCAACATCTTACAGCCACCTAGTTGTTGATAAACTAAACAAGAAGGGGAAGGAGAAAAGCATCCCTAATTCAATAAATGGTGCTGGGAGAACTGGATATCCACATGTAAAAGACTGAAACTGGAACATGTGAAAGACTGAAACTGGACTCACACCTCTCTTCACTCACAAAAATTGATTAGACCTAAATTTAATGCATGAAATGGTAAAAATCCTCAAAGAAAGCATGGGAAAAACACTTGAAGATACCGGCCTGGGGAAAAACTTCATTAAGAAGACTGCCGTGGCATTTGCAACAACAACAAAAAAAAAAACAAATGGGACTTAATTTAAAAAGCTTCTGGGCTTGGCGCCTGTGGCTCAAGTGGCTAAGGCACCAGCCACATACACACCTAAGGTAGCGGTTTGAATCCAGCCGGGGCCCGCCAAACAACAATGATGGCTGCAACCAAAAAAAAAAAAAAAAATAGCCGGGCATTGTGGCGGGCCCAGCTACTTGGGAGGCTGAGGCAAGAGACTCGCTTGAGCCTACAAGTTGGAGGTTGCTGTGAGTTGTGATGCCACAGCACTCTACCCAGGGGGACAGCTTGAGGCTCGGTCAAAAAAAAAAAAAAAAAAAAAAGCTTCTGTACAGCTGAGACAACTACCACAGCAAATAGATAACCTACACATTGGAAAAGGATATTTGCATATTTTGAATCAGACAAAAGCTTGATAACTAGAATCTACAGAGAACTCAAATTAATATAACAAAAGCCAACAATCCCTTATATCACTGGGCAAGAGAGATGAATAGAACCTTCTCTAAAGAAAACAGATGAACGGCTAACAAACATATGAAAAAATGCTCATCATCCCTAATATTTAGAGAAATGCAAATCAAAACCACCCTGAGGGTTCGGCGCCTATAGCTCAACCGGCTAAGGCGCCAGCCACGTATACCTAAGGTGGCGGGTTCAAATCCTCAGCCCGGACCCACCAAACAGCAATGACGGCTGCAACCAAAAAATAGCCAGGTGTTGTGGCAGGCACCTGTAGTCCCAGCTACTTGGGAGGCGG
>CAUYTI010102455.1:0-12500 GCA_963575145.1 Galago senegalensis
TTCTTTTTTTTTTTTGAGACAGAGCCTCAAGCTATCCCCCTGGGTAGAGTGCCATGGCATCACATTCACAGCAACCTCCAACTCCTGGGCTCAAGCGAGTCTCCTGCCTCAGCCTCCCAAGTAGCTGGGACTACAGGCGCCCACCACAACATCTGGCCATTTTTTGGTTGCAGCCATCATTGTTGTTTGGCAGGCCTGGGCTGGGGATTTGAACCTGCCACCTTAGGTGTATGTGGCTGGCGCCTTAGATGCTTGAGCCACAGGCGCCGAGTCTATTTATAGATTTCTTTCAAAATCCAAGGAAACTGCAAAAGCAAAATGCTTGGCACAGTTCAGTGGCATAGAATAGATGTTTGAGAAATTTTAGCTTCTATTCCTGTTATCTTTAAGAATACAGTTTGGCAATGCTAACAATAATGATGAATGTTCACCTAAATGTGTTAAGAGTCATGTTCAAAATAGGAAATGAATCAAAACTGTCTGAGTCACACTACTTTTCTTTCTATGCAATTCTAGGCACCGTGGTGGTCCAGCAGTTGATGTCAGTGATGATCAGCAAACATGATCACCTCTTCCCTAAAGATGCAGAACTACAAAGCAAGCCCCAAGATGGAGTGAGTAACAACAACAATGAAATTCAGAAGAAAGCCATGATGGGCCAGTTACAGAACAAGGAGAACAACAATACCAAAGACAGCCCTGGTAGGAGGTGCTCTTGGGACAAGTCTGAGTCACCTCAGAGAAGCAGCATGGACAATGGCTCACCCACAGCTTTATCAAGCAGCAAAACCAGCAGCCCAAGGAACAGTGTTCACAAGCTGGATGTCTCTAGGAGTCCCCCACTCATGGTCAAAAAAAATCCAGCCTTCAATAAGGGTAGTGGGATAGTCACCAATGGGTCATTCAGCAGCAGTAACGCAGAAGGTTTTGAGAAAACCCAAACCACCCCCAATGGGAGCTTACAGGCCAGAAGGACCTCTTCACTAAAGGGGTCTGGTACCAAAATGGGCACCCACAGTGTACAGAATGGAACAACACGAGTGGGTGTTTTGAACACCGACACTCTGGGGAACCCTGTGAATGGTCGAAGCATGACCTGGCTGCCAAATGGCTATGTGACCCTAAGGGATAACAAGCAGAAAGAGCAGCCTGGGGAGTCAGGCCAGCATAATCGACTTTCCACCTATGACAATGTCCATCAGCAGTTCTCCATGATGAACCTTGATGACAAACAGAGTGTGGACAGTGCCACCTGGTCCACCTCCTCCTGTGAAATCTCCCTCCCTGAGAACTCCAACTCCTGCCGCTCTTCCACCACCACCTGCCCAGAACAAGACTTTTATGGTGGGAACTTTGAGGACCCTGTTTTGGATGGGCCTCCGCAGGATGACCTTTCCCACCCTGGGGACTATGAAAACAAAAGTGACCGTAGGAGTGTGGGAGGTCGGAGTAGTCGTGCCACCAGCAGCAGTGACAACAGTGAGACATTTGTTGGCAACAACACCAGCAACCACAGTGCACTGCACAGTCTTGTTTCCAGCCTGAAACAGGAAATGACCAAACAGAAGATAGAGTACGAGTCCAGGATAAAGAGGTGAGAAAACCTGGAGGTTGGAACTGCCAGGTGCAGTAGCCTCTTCCTCCTTTGGGACGAGATCACACACAGGGTTAAATATGCCAGCTCCAAAGTCAGAAACAACCAAGTTCAAGTCTTCCCTTCACTGCTCTTGCACTGTGGGACTTTGGGGAAGTTAGCTTCCCCAAAAGCTAACTCTGTAAGCTTCAGTTTTCCAATGTAAATATTTAAATACTGGTAGTACCTCAAGGGCACATAAGAAGCATTTGAGAACTGTCCCTGGCAAAGAATACGTACTGGATAATGTTATCTTCAGTTGTCATTAAGTATGTAGATTTTTGCGAATGGGCCAGAAGGACAGGAGCAGGGAGGAAATGGATGAGCAGAAGGACCCTGTTAGTTTTCACTGATTAAAAAAGGATGGAATTAAGGCAAAAAGAAAAAAGTTGTGAAAGTAATCAGACCCTCATTTTTGGTTCTCTCAATCATTGCATGCTGAGAGAGTATCTTGTATCTACCAGGCTCAGTTCCAGGCCCTGAGGATTCACGTGAGCTCAGAGAGGGGAGAGGTACCAGGTGACACGGGGACTTGAGGGGGTCATTTCAGCTTTGACTTTTACTCTGAGATCGGAATCAAAGGAGGTTTCTGAGAGGCAAGTAACATGGAGTATTCACATAGCAAAACTGGAGCCTATCTGGGGAACAAAGAATATGATTTATAAAGAATCAGCCATGTTAAAACCTGACTTTTATCATTCTGTGTCTTCTCATAAGATGGCCAGGGTGCAAGTAGCCCCCGTGTTGGTCTTGGTCTTTGTCCCAGTCAAATCATGTGATTTGGGAAACCTCGTACTATGTGGTTTATGAGGAGCCTCAACAGATTATTCTGATTCAACTTTTTCCAGAGCTCAATCTCCACAGTTTCTGTTTTTATATATAAAGCTGGCTTTGCATTATCTTAATATACTTCCTATCTATTGATAAATTATCAAGCCAAAGGTAGCATCCTTTCAGAAGCTGTGGCAAAGTAAATTCAAACAAAAACACTACTTAGAAATGAAACTGAGCAATTACCTCCCTGGAAAGTATTTGTAATTAAGTTTCACTGAATGGAAATGTGGTTTCACTAATGCTGAGTGGCAGGAGGTTTAAATAAGAAAAAATTCAGGTCATCACCTTAAAAGGAGACTCTTCTTTCTGAATGTAGTTTTTGGAATTAGTAGCTACCGGAATTCTGAACTGCTGCCAATCATGATGATAAATAAGCACTTAGCACTGGGAACCTTATCTTTGGAGGCAAGAGATAACATGTAAACCTCATAGTAGGAGGAGAGAAAAAAGTTATCCCTCTCCAGCCGCAGATGTATATATTCATTTCTGAGGATATTGGTGCTGCACATATGACTTGAGATCTATGAAGTGTTTCAAAGACTTTGATAAAATAAAAGAATTTTCCAATAGAGAATCATCTCGGTGGGCCATCTCACTGGACCAAGAGAGAGGTCTGCAGAGGGGTAGGGTAGAGGATTGCCACTGGCCAAAACTCAGAAATACCAGAGGTTACATGTTGTAGATAATTTCTGGTCATTCCTGTTTAGAGTTATACAATTTTCCTTAAATTCCTTTTTAAATCTACCCCACAAGTATTAAGAATAATGGATGGATAGACAGATGATAGATAGATAGATAGATAGATAATATTTTACTTCGTTGAATTATCAGTCAATGAGATATGTTCTTCAGTTTATAACCATTTTCATTGTGGTCAGAGAAATTCATTTGTATAATACCATTTATTTGGTCTATTAAAATTATTATCTTACTTTTAGGTTAGGATTTTATATATGACCAACAGATAAGTCTGTTAATCAAATTATTCAAATCTTCTGCCTTCCTCCTGAATTTTATCACATTGATCTACAATTCTGAGAAAATATTCTAAAATCTCCTAACATTATTCTAGACTTATCTATTTCTCCTTATAATTATGTTATATTTTATTGAATAATTTGAGGTTTTGCCAGTATTTGAATAATAGTACAGAATTGTTTATATCTCTCTAATGAATTTATCTTTTTATTACTAAATAATGGTCATCTGAATTATAGTAATGGTTTTTTCCTGAAAGTTTATTTTTTTCTGATATTAATATTGCTATACCATCTTTCTTTTGATTAGTAACTTTCTAATATATCTTTTCCATCCTTTAACCTTTAAACTTATTTGATCTGAAAACTTATTTTTCAATTCTGGAATATTTTTATCATCACCCTTTTTGTCTATTTCTTCTTTACTCTCTTAATTTTTCCTTTCTAGAACCCTTGTTAAGACATACTGGACCTTCCTAATCTGTCTTCTGTCTCTGCTAACTTTTCTTTCTCACATTAAATTTTTATCATTATCATTTTGTGAGGTTATCTGGGTAATTTTTCTCAGGCCTGCTTTGTGATTTACTAATCTCTCTTCTGCTGATTCAGTTCTGCCACTTCCCCAATCCTATGACTACAGATTTTTTAGTCATATTTTTTATAAGGACACTTGATGTTTCAAGACTCAGATGAATCACTTGTACCTTTTTGCCTCTCTTATCCTGAAGACCCCAGCTTCTGTCCCCATATAAAAAAGAAAACTCCAGGGTGCCACCTGTGGCTCAATGGGTAGGGCGCTGGCCCCATATACCAAGGGTGATAAGTTTGAACCCGGCTCTGGCGAAACTGCAACAAAAAAATAGCTGGGCATTGTGGACGGCGCCTATAGTCCCAGCTACTCAGGAGACTGAGGCAAGAGAATAGCCTATGCCCAGGAATTAGAGGTTGCTGTGAGCTATGACACTACAGCACTCTACTGAGGGTGATAAAGTGAGAATCTGTCTCTACCAAAAAAAAAAAAACACAGTCCCAGCCTCAGGGCCATCTACCCCAGTGTGCTTCTGCTGACTATTTTCACATTTGAGTTTCTTCCTTGATTCTGATACCTGAAGCTACTTTATTTTATTTGTATTAACCTTAATTAAATGTTCTTAAAATATATTTCTGATATATTTTTCCAGCATTTTCATGTGTTTGTATTAGGAAGAAGTCCTTTGTATTTAATTCATTCTTTTATATTCCTGGAAGTTTCATGCAAGTTCCTGACACATATAACGTAGCAATACTATTGTTTTGTGGGAGTTTTCTTTCTTAGTATTTAAGATTCAGTTTCTTCCAACAGTTTTGGCTCTGAAATGGTTTAGGAAAGCAAAAAGAATATATTCTAGAATAAGTCTAGGTGCCAACCAGCACAGTACCAGACTCTTATAAAAATGTGAATATAGAAATGCTGTAGGGATATAGCATGTAAAGTTCTAGTTCCTTCCAAAGGAAGTTTAGATTCATTTTAAAGTATCATTACCTGGGTGAATATCAACATATGGGGCTCATTTTGTCAAAACATGAAAATGATTGAGATTTTAAAATTGTTATGAAAACAGTCAGATTTCTGAGAGCTACTCCCACATTAGCCTTTCAGGTTTTAATGTTATAGTATCCTGAATGAGCCCCATGGAACTTTATCTCAGCATAGAAGAAATGAAAAAGCCAGTTGTTACCAACGTACGTGTTACAATACACAAGAATGTAGTACTCTTTTATTTGAGCAATATGTATATATTTTTGATCTTCGTGGTTATGAAAAAACACACACACCCCTTTTAAAAGAAGCTACTTACAACTCTACAATTATCCAAAAGAATATAGCTATCAATTTATGGTGTTATAAAGTACCTATATCCTAAGATACACTATTGACGTGGAAAGCTGTGAGAGTTGGGGATAGTGGGCCACTTGGACTGGCACTATTTTTTGTAAATATCATTTGGAGTGCTTATATAACACAGTAATCTTTACCTCTTTTGCAAGTGTTAGCTGGCTACTTTTGGTACTCTTTTATAAGACGAGGTACATGTGATTTTGTTACATGCCTTGCTTTTGTAAGGTTAAAGTCTGAGTTGTAGTTGTGTCCTCTGCCCAGGACCAGTAGGTGGGAATTTCCCCATCCCTCCTCTCTCCTCCCCCCAAACTTGAACTTGATTGCATTATTTTCACCTGCAAGCATTGAGGTGCTGATCTACCCGCTCCCATTTAGTCCACAGTACATGTGAGGGTTTTTTTTCCACTCTTGTGATATTTCACTTAACAGAATGGTCTCCAGTTCCATCCAGGTTATTAAAATAGATATAAGATTGCTATCTCTTTTATGACTGAGTACTATTTCATAGCATACATATGCCACAATTTCTTAATCCTCTCATGAAAGGCACCTGGGTTATTTCCATGACTTTGTGATTGTGAATTGTGCTAGTGTAAACATTTGAATGCAGGTGTCTTTATGATAAAATGTCTTTTTTTCCTTTGGGCAAATGCCCAGTAGTAAGATTGCAGGATCAAATGGTAGATCTATTTTTAGTTCTGAGATTCTATCTTTTCCAGAAAAGCCTGTTCTTGACAGTGGACTTATGCCAACCATGTCATTTCTCTATCATTTCTTTGATAGGAAACAAATGAGGTTGCCCTGTTTCTTCTAACTTTATCAGACTTTCCCTCTTTCATTTAGTAAGGTCAAGTTTACAAGTAATGTTCAGGAAGCTTTCTGGGTTGGGCTGCCTCCTGCTGCTCCCCTCCTGTGCTGCACGGCTTGGGTCTCTGGCTTCTCCTGCCCAATTTGCTCATTCACCATTAAAGAATGTCTTGGGGCTTCCAGAGAAGGCTTGGGGCCTAATTACTGTAACTTTCAAGCAATTTAAATAATCAGACTTACTGTTGTGAAGTGCTTCATTCCAAGTTCCTAAGCACTGTAGAGAGTTCAGAAAATGTTTGCTTCCCTCGTGCATTTCAAGTCAATAAAATCAATCTATCTCTTACCCCCCCCCCCATCCTTTGTAGCTTAGAACAACGAAACTTGACTTTGGAAACAGAAATGATGAGCCTCCATGATGAACTAGATCAAGAGAGGAAAAAGTTTACGATGATAGAAATCAAAATGCGA
Organism: Galago senegalensis; assembly: GCA_963575145.1. NCBI lineage: Eukaryota > Metazoa > Chordata > Mammalia > Primates > Galagidae > Galago > Galago senegalensis. Next base: position 6,599 of record CAUYTI010102455.1, read on the forward strand.
AACGCTGAGCGCGCGAAGGAAGATGCAGAGAAAAGAAACGACATGCTGCAGAAGGAAATGGAGCAGTTTTTCTCCACGTTTGGGGAGCTGACAGTGGAGCCCAGGAGAACGGAGAGGGGGAACACAATATGGATCCAGTGAGCCTGCACTCTCCCGCTGTCTCCCACGGCTCTGGGCAGAACGCTGGGATTCTGGTGGGTGTTAACGTGGGATCAGGTGGCTGGTCACCTGGCTGTACAGAGCTCTAATTGGTGAAGGCGTATCATTTACAGACATTAATCATCCTTATCTGCAATGTGTACCAAAGTTATATCATGCCCCATAATGCTACTGTCAAGTGTTACAACTGGATATGTGTATAGAGAGTAGTTTTTAAAGTTAACTAAAAATGAGGAGCTTATTGCAAGAATTATTTTATTGCAAGTCTTGTATTTAAAATGTCAAATCAGTATGTGGTTGCAATTCAGCTTGCTTTCAAGCTTCACCTCTTGCACTTAACATGAGCTATTTTTGGCATTGTGTTATCATCAGCTTATTTTCTAGATCAATATTTTTATTTCCCTTTTTGCTGAAGAAATGAAGATAAGCAGAAATATAAATATATATAAATATATATGAGATGAATTATTAAAATTTAAAAAAATACTGTGTCTGTGCTATTTGTGCCAGTAGAGCTGTGTAGTTCCTGAATACAGTGGAATCAGCCAGACCCTTGAACTGCTTTTTTAGTTCTTCTCTGCACTGTTCAGTTGTGCTTTGTGAGATGTTTGAAGTAGGAACTATGAAGCTGCCTCAGAAAGTCCCTGTCTCAAGCCCCCTGCTACCTTGCCAGATCCTTAGATATGTGTCTCTTACAGGGGGAAAAACAGCAAGATGGCATTTCCCAGACATGCCTTGACTGACTCTGTCCTCTGGCCTGAATCTCTATACCCATAATCGCTGGATGGCTATTAGAGGAATCCTTCCTGCTGTTTGGAAGTTGGGGAACAACCCTTGCCAAACCCACCATGGCTGTATAAGCACCTGTCACCCCTCAGAGCCCTCTCTGTCCCCTCCAAGGTTGCACTTTCAAGTAGCAGCAGTAAAATGGTGCTACTATGTCCCTCTCAGTGAAACTGCTAGAGTATGTGACATGCTTCTCTCACTTAGGCTGTTGCCCTCTGGGATTCTCTCTGCACTGTAGCTGGCAAAGGCATTTTGCAGCAAGAAGAAGATGGGGAGAGGGGGACGGCAGAGGAGAGAAGGCCCAGAGGAGAAAGGGAAAAGTGTGGAGAAAACAAACCGATTTTGCTTCTAATTTTGACAATGTGATGCTTCTCTGTTGAAAACACATTGCTTTACAATAGTTTGAAGTCATGAATGCTTGACAGTCCAATTTTGACAAATATATGAGCATCGGTAATGTTAACTTTCTAGGAAAACCAAGGACTAGAATTTTGGGAGAATAATTCTTCACATTTCAAAAAGATAATGATTTTAAGTAGCCAGGAAAATAAATCTCACACTAGAACAAAGAAACACAAAAGGTATCCTTGGGAATAAAGACTACACAGTTAAGTTTATAAGATTTGTGTCATCTAAAGGTTGTAAGTTTGCATGTGTTCATTTGTTTTTACAGGGGATGTGGTCTCCACAGCATTCGTTCTTGGCACTGTCTTGCTTTTCTTTCTACCTGGCCACTGAGCAAACGCAACCCGGACCTTGAGGATAATCAGTATCTATACAGCCCTAGGTCCTTTATTTTTAGTTCTACTCTGCAGTTATTTAACTGGATACTTCCATATGGGTATCCCATAAAATCCAAACTCGAAATGTACATGATGGATCTCAATAGCTTTTTCCTGTACACTTTTTCCTCATTTTCCAGTCCTTATCTTAATTAACAAAATCCTCAGACTCATCCAGAAAGCTCTACAAGGCAATAGTAATAAACGTTATGCAGTCGAACTGCTTGCATTCAAATCCCCTGTGATTTTCTAGCTGTTACTGAACCTCCCATGCACAACTTTTTCTCTGTGCCATTAGAATAAAAATGCTACTCGCATAGCCTTGCTACGTGGTCTTCACTGGATGATTTGTGTTAGGCTGAGCAGCAGCTATATTCAGGAAGGACTCCATAAACGTCCACTCTCATTCCTACTCTGCTCTTCTCTTCACGAATTTGCTCACCAATTGGTCTATTCCACACATCACTGGCTTTTTAATGCGCTTATTCAATCAGTCTGCCTTCACCTTCTGATGAATACATCCTGCCCACCCCTGTGTTCCAGTACTACTCTCTACAGTGGTCTTCTGACTATAACTTGGCCTTGATAATAACTTTTGATGACTCTCATTTACTGATGACAAAGCCCTTCACATAGCATAAAAAACTTATGTTCAGTTTAATTCTCATCTCCTACCACTCCTCACCACACCTTCCGGGCCTTTCTATGCCTCTAAAACGCTCGCCTGCCATTGCCATGTCCGTCTTTTTGCCTTCCTTCCATCTGACACACTCCAACCATTTTTAGGAACCATTTTGATGTCAGTTCCTCCAGGAGGCTTCCTAGAGTCTCTGCTTAAAGCAGTTAGTCGCCTTGGGCTTTCACTTCACACATAGCTCTTTCAGCCTCTCTCACCTCTGTGTATTTTCTTCCCCAAATGTGAAGCACTGTGGAGGACAGCATGGGGGAGTGGAAATAGCAGAAAGTTGAGAGCAGCTCCGACTTAGCTGTGCATCTCCACGTGCCCTATGGGAGAGGCCGGGCAAGGGCGGTCACTGAACGACTCTGACCTCATCTGTAAAGGGAAACACTGGCTCCTACAAAGTAGGCATGTTGTGGTGCTTAAAAGTGGTGTGTAAGGTGCCAATTCCACAGCCGGCCCCTGCTCCACTGACAGCTCTGTTGATAAATGGAGCTCCTCAAGGGACCAGAGTTTTATTTTATTGAACTTAAATCCCTCCCTATCTATGTCTTATGCCAAACAGAGTGTCATCACAGAGAATCAGCAATAATTTTTTGAATGAAAACATACACATGTGCACACATAGAATGTGTTATTCAGCCTTTGGTATTTGAGACATGCTGTTGTTAATTTGAAGTGTCAATCTTGGTAACAATGACTTCTAATGGATGGATAACATGAGCAGCCTGTTCAGCTGGCTTTCCGTTACTCTAGCTAAAAATCTAGACAAAAAATAAAAAAATAAAAAATCAACTGCAAATTAACATAAGAACAAATTAGGAATGAGAAAGTAGGAGGTAAAAGAGTTCATTGGCTACATCTTCATTAAAATTATTTAGGTAATTAACATGAATCCTAAATTATAATTTCAAGAGGAAAGGTTTGCTTCCTGGTGTTGGGCTACTGTGCTACTTCACTAGTCCAACCATGTGGTGAGGTGAAGAATATTTAAAATAGAATTGCCTATGACATCAGGCCCTCTGAAACATGGACTTTGTATGTAACATTTGAAATAACTTAAAACTCCAGGTGGAATTACTTATTCCTTTTTATTCATGTGCTGGAGTTTCCCTCAAAAAAATCAGAACATTCCCAGGTAGAATAGTTTATAATGATGTAATTATGTCATCTTGAAAATTCAGGCGAGCATTAAAGAATGTGATGCTGGCCACAAAGCCCAGTGCTCCCTACGCTGCACCCTGATTAGAGCCACATCTTAGAAAGGAGCGTTCCTTAGCTTTAGAATGAGAAACCTGGGTTCAAATCCCAGCTCTGCCACTTCATAGCTGTACCAACTTGTTACATAATGTTTGCAAGATTGAATATGTGCTTCCTGGAAGTAGTGGTAATTGTGCCTCCCTTATCATAGCTTTTTGAGGACTGGGTAAGCTAAAATGATTAACACCATGCCTGGCACGTAGTGAGTGCTCACTAAATGGGAGCTGTCAGCCCTCAAATTACCTCTGTTCCAAACATATTCTTTCTGCCAAAGAACATAGCAAGGTCTGGCCTTAGGAATTTCACCTGCAGTGAAAGAGCATTGTACTCACCAGCATAGGATATAACTATGACCCAGTCCCGGGGACTCCAGTTTTATTTGCACCCAGATAATCTGCCAGAAATTGTTGGGAAGGAGAGAAACCTGAAGCATCCCTTCTCCTCTGACATAACAGTGTTCCACTCCTGACCTGAGGAAAGTGTCTAAGGAACCACCTGTAACTGTCCTTCATCAGCTCTGTCCATGTCCCCACTGAAGATGGTGCTGGGGGTTAAAGGCATCAGGCAAAACACAGTGACGGAGTCGGGGATGTGGACAGGGAACTGAAGGCTGTGGACCGGTGCTCAGTTGTACGGCAGCCACACTCATTACCACGTGATATGATGTACTATGAAGCAACTTCAGCATCACGCGGTGAAGCTGGGGACGGCCTTGCAGAGCCATGACTGTGATCTGAGTCCTCAGTGAAGTGTAGGAAGTCAGCTGGGTGGCAGTTTTGGTGAGGGGCCTTTCTTGCCCATGGAATAGCATGTGCAAAAGTAAAATCAGGAAGACCCCAGGGAGCCTTTTCAATGAAATCAGAATGACCTATGCAGCAAGGTGGCATTGTTCCGGCCTTGTTAAGACCCGGAGGCACACTGAGCACTGCTAAGCTGCCGCTCTCTTAGTCAAAGAAAGCAGCCACACTGAAAACGCTTTGCCTTGTGTGAAGTCACAGACCACCGGAAAAGAATGCTGGAGCTGCGGCTCCCACAGCTCTATCTCGTTATTCTCTTTATGGTCTTCCTAATTGCACAAGTGGGGAAGGGGTTGAAAGTTAGAACTGCCCAGCTAAAGCCCTTCTGCTGCGAAGTGACTTGGAAAACGTACAGTCCCCCAAGCACCGGAATCTACTGGATGTGCGGGAGGAGTCGGAGCAGGACCGTCACTGGTGAAAAGTGAGTTTTTTAAAACACCAATTGTGACCCAGGTCCGGGGCTGAAGGATATTTTTAATTTACGAGCGGAGTAGAGCTGCTATCTGTGTGCTCTTGAGGACTATGCCCAGGTAAGACCTTTGCCAAGTAGACAGTTGGGGTAACAGAGCATACTGAACTGAAAGGGAGCCACATTTGGCACCATATTCTTTGAGGCAAACTGTCTTTCCCCTCAGAGGGAGGCCCTGAACATCCTACCTGTCGATGTGAAAACACATGTCCTGCCAGCCCTTTTCTGGGCACACCCACCCCGGCCTCCTTTGATTCCCACATTAATTATGCACCACACCAAAGTGATCTCCCAGGTTATCCCATCTCGTCCTCATCCTTGCTCACCTGTTCCCCAAACAGTCCAAACTCCCACGCTCCTGCCTTTGTTATTTCTCATGCCTGTGGTGCCTAGAACCTTCCCTCATTTGCTTCAGACTCTGTCTCCTCTCCTCTCCCCAAACCTTCCCATTACATGCTCTAGAGCCCTACAGCTGCCATCATTCTCCCCTCAATCTTCTTCTCCCAAATAGGATCACCTCCTGAAGACACATTCATAATCTGAGAAACCCCCTGTAACTGTCCATCAGCTCTGAGGACTTCCACACTGAGGACGATGCGGGTGTTAAAGGCATCGGGGAAACCTAATGAGAGTGTTGGGGGATGGGCCGGTGAACCCAAGGCTGTGGACGGGCTGCTCAGTTACTCCTCATCCACAGCATTCCCACATTACAGGACGTACTATAAAGTAATTAAGGGATCACACAGGCGCCGCAGGGGGGTGACTGATCTGATCCCCTTGCAGCCTCCCCAGAGTCACGTTTCCCTCCCCCACACCCTGCCCAGCGTTGGGCCTGGCTTTGCTCTTTGCTGCCACTTCCAGGCCTTCGGCACTCCCCTTTCCTTCCTCACAGCCTCCCTAGAAGCACAGGACTCTGTGTCACTCGCCCAACCAGCTGTCCCGCCCACTCATCCTCCAGCCACCAACTTGA
>CAUYTI010102456.1:0-11962 GCA_963575145.1 Galago senegalensis
GGTCTGATGGTTGTCACCCTTGTCGGCAGGGCGGACATCACGCTGCACTGTCTGGGAGGCGAGAGGGCCCGGTCTGATGGTTGTCACCCTTGTCGGCAGGGCGGACATCACGCTGCACTGTCTGGGAGGCGAGAGGGCCCGGTCTGATGGTTGTCACCCTTGTCGGCAGGGCGGACTTCACGCTGCACTGTCTGGGAGGCGAGAGGGCCCGGTCTGATGGTTGTCACTCTTGGCAGAGCGGACATCACGCTGCATTGTCTGGGAGGCGAGAGGGCCCGGTCTGATGGTTGTCACTCTAGTAGGGCTGTGGTTCTGGCGTGGACCCCACCTGCTTGAACTCTGTGTGTCTCTTGTGTCAACTCTACTGTGCTCTCTGCTCAGTATCCCTGCTTCGTATATGGTCAACAGGTTCAGGGGCCATTAGCCTTCAGCTGCCACTGTGGTATCCCAAGAGGAGAGTAGACAACAAATGGCCCGGCCGCGCTGGGGAGAGCTCTGAATGCCATTTCCAAAGACAGCCCTGACGCGCAGGCAGGCACTCTAAATGAAATTTTAGCATCTGCTGCTTATTAACTGTGTGACCCTGTGACCATAAATTGCTTATATAAGTCCCAGATTCCACATATGTGAAAGAGTGGGAATACTTGTATCTACCTTGACTTTGAAAAAGGGAGAGCAGGATCATAGCAGAGCAAATGACCACATGCTCAAATGGCCAATGTTGGTCACCTTTTTACTGACAATTTTTTCAGCTTTCCTGATTGTTCCCACTCCCAACAAAAGTGAAGGCCCAGAATTGAATAAATAGAAGAGATTCAGAACAACATTAGATTCGGATTTAGACAGCAATTGATTTTTTTTCCCTGGGTAAGAAAAATTGTACATCTGCTTCTAAATTGTGAAGAGTGGTGGTTATGATTCATGCGCACATGATCCACAGAGAAAGCCGGAGCTAAAACACAGCTAAACTAATAATATTGTGTCCTTGTGACTAAAGCCTGTCTAAGCTTAGAATGTGTTCCCAGAGTTAGAGCAAGAATCCCAGGGGCCATATTGATGCTGCTTTGATTTGGCAAAAGTGGCCTAAGAAGAAACAGTGACTCCTCCGACAAGCCCCTCCCTGAGGCGGTGCAGCTGTGTGGTATGCGGCTGCGCCCCTGTCATTGTCTACGTGCGGCTGCGCCCCTGTCATCGTCTACTTGCTGTCCAGGTGTGACTGATTCCTGCTAATGACGCTCAGAGCCAGGCCTGCCCCTCTCTGCCCTGGACCATCTCTCCAGCGTCTCACTGGCCTGCTGACCTCCGCCATGTCTCTCAACAGCAAACCCGGTTTCTCTCTTCCTACTAGGATGGACTCTTTAATATTGGTATCTGTGCAGCTGAGAAGAAAAGTCATACACTTGGATTTCACAAAGATTTGGGAAAGGATTCTAGATGCATCATTTTCTCACTGTGTGATCCGTACCCACGTGACCTTGCTGGGCATGAATTTCGTCATCCATGAAATAGCTATTACATTTCTGAAGGAGTCCTTTTATGAGGATAAAGGCATATATAAAATATCTTACACAATTTGTCGGAATTGTAGCGGATCAGTAAATCTCGCTCTTCTTCAGTGGTTCTTTGTTGCTAGAAAATCAGAGCTAATTTTATTATGACCGTCTAGGTCCTCTGCCCTTTGCCATCTGTATACAACAGGCTGCTGTGCCTCCTGCCCCCTGCCTTGCTCTTCTGTCTGACTTCGTGTGTTACCCGTTGGAGTCCTCCAGGAACCGCTAGGCAGGATGGCTTTTCGTTGCCATCCCTTCCTGTGCAGTTTGGCTGGGTGCTGGGACTGTTCACATATCAGGGTTCCCTTCATCCTCCACACACCAAAGCAAGCAGAGCCATCGATGAGTGCTGTTGCTCCTGACTCCCGGTGCTCATGGAGAATGTAGAGTGTACTGACAGTCTACTAGGGATTGTCACGGTTTATGTGGATCTGAATCAGAAATGGTCGTTGAACTTAAAAAATTCACATCCTTATAAGAAAGGAGAGGGCAAAACTAATCCTCTGATAAGTACAAGGTGTCCCAAAAGTTGCCCTGAAGTCACCATCCGTGGGGAAAATAGGACATTGTAGCTAAATGTATCTTTATTTGCAAAATATTTGTTACAAAAGTTTACAAAATGTTTTCTATGTGTTGGACATCTCTTTGTAAAATGATATGCATTTCTTTATTGTTTAAGCCAGAGATAAGAAAAAATTTTTTTGTAAGGGGCTAGATAGGACATGTTGGAAGTACTTGAAGCTGTAATTGTAACATTAAAGCAGCCATAGGCTGGGTGCTGTGGCTCACACCTGTAATCCTAGCAATCTTGGAGGCTTAGGTGGGTGGATTGCTTGAGCTCATGGGTTTGAGACCAGCCTGAGCCAGAGAGAGACCCTGTCTCTTCTAAAAAGACAAAAAAACTGAGGCAAGGGGGCTGCTTGAGCCTGAGAGTTGGAGGTTGCTGTCAGCTACAATGTCACCATGACAGTCTACCCAGGGTGACAGCTTGAGATTGTCTCAAAAAAAAAAAAAGCCATAAAGAATATGTAAACAACCAATGTGGCTGTATTCCAGTAAAAGCTTATTTGTAATAATACGCGATAAACCAGGCCCACGGGCCACAGTTTGTGGACCAATAGTTTAAGCCATTTGAATCAGAATTATCTCTTTCTATCAGGTTAAACCATTCCATTAGTGTATCCTATCTTTGTTTACTGTGATTTATTTAATTAAGAGTCATATTAGAAGAAATTAATTATTTACTTTCCTGGTAATTTAGTCTCAGTGTCACGAGCTTGTAAGTCCCAAGATGCGGGATGTGTTTTCTCTGGAGAAGTTTCACAATCCTGTGCGTGAGTTAATGAACTCGGGCAACCTAAGCAATCTCTTGGAGTTTCAGTTTTAGTTTGATTTTCCCCATTTTCAATGGTTAATGGTAGTATTAATGGAGGTGAACATGAACTCCAGTTTCCACCTGGAGTTGTCCCTACATAAGTTTCACAAAGCAACTTCCTCCCCCTTTCACTCTTTCAAGTATTCTGGTTTGAATAATAAATTATATGATCACTAACAATAGCGGCTGTTTGTAGAGCCTTGCTCTGCGTGTGGCATGGTGTTAAGCTCTTATACATTATTGCATTTATTCCCTTAAGGAATCTTGTGAGCTAGCTGATTATTATCCCCATATAAGGGAGAAGACCCTGAGGCTCAGGGATGTGAAATGGCCTGTCTGTGGAAACGCAGCTGATAACATGGTCCTAACAATTCTTGTATGTGCTCTGGTGGATTTTATTTCCAAAGATGCCTGTGATGGCATTTCCTGTCTCAGCCCACCTGCTCTTTGATGAGCGGCCATCATCACTCCCCCATTGGCAGGCAGAAACTCTTGTCCCCTCTCCTTGAATCTGGGCAAGCTCTGCCACCTGGCTTAGCAGTGAAATGTGGAAGAGGTGATGCTGTTTAATTTCCAAGTTCAAGCCTTAAGAGATTCACAGCTTTCAGGGTGGCCTTGTGGGATGTGTCCTCTTGGGGGCCAGCACCATCCTAGCAGGGAGGCTGTGTTGATAGAAGCCATGTTCCAGCCACAGCTGAGAGCTCCCAGGCTGAACATGGAGTTAGTTGCCCAGCTGAATTCTGTTCAAGTTTCTGATCCAAGAATTGAGAATAAGAAAAATAGTTACTGCTGTAAAAAGCCACTGAGTTTCAGGGTAGTTCTGTGCTTCTGCAGATATTTAAAATGCATACAAACACCCTTGCAGTGCTCTTCACTTGCAGGAAGTAAGTCTATGCTGGGCATCTTGCTGGGTGTGGCTCGTGACAGGTGGTCAGTGAACAGTGGCTATCATTGAGAGCAGAGATGAGAGTGGAAATGCCATGAGCACAGTCAGGTGGTTAGGAATGGGCAGCTCTTACTCTCAGATAATCTGCCTAGAGCAGGGGTCCTCCAACTTTTTAAATAGGGGGTCAGTTCACTGTCCCTCAGACCATTGGAGGGTTGGACTGCGGGCCCCGGGACGAGTTGGCTGCTAAGCAGGACAGGCAGCAGCAGCAAAAACACCCGGTGGGCCGGATACATGTCCTCAGCGGGCTGCGTGTGGCCTGTGGGCTGTAGTTTGAGGACTCCTAGCCTAGAGGGTCACAGGCAGATAGGACTGGACTGGAAAGAATAGAGAAGGGATAGAATGCCACGTGGGGTGAAAAGTTAACGTGAAATTTGCAATCTATATAGCCCTTCTCCAGAAAGTGCAACATTAATTGGCATTTCATACTGCTAGTGTTTGATATTAAAGAAATTTGGTAGAGCAGGAATGATCTTTAAAAATCCCACCAAGCTGGGATCAAAAACCTGTTTTGTTTCTAAGTTGCCATGTGACCTAGAATTTATTTTCTTATTGGTCCATTCCAGTAGTCGGAGAGGATTTCAGAAAGGGGCCGTCAAGATATTACAACAAATCTAGCTCTAAATGTTAAAGCACCTAAGAGCAGATCTCTCTTGTGGAGATAGCTGCTTTGGTCTCTGCTCTGGCCCAGCTGGCGGCTTCTCCGTCTCTGCTGTTGTCTTTGTGAGCTTGTGTTTTAAACTGACTTAAGCAAAACACAATCGTCACATTGGCTTTGCAAGCAGTCATTAACAAAAAGCTGCCTTTGCTACAAGCTTGTAAAATTGCTGTAAAGAAACCAGAGAAGAGGCTCTGAAAGCAAATTAGCATTTCAGAGAAACAGTTGGAGTTAGTCAGCCTTCTCGGTTCTTTTTGTCATCAACAAATTGTTTTCTTCCTTTAGGTGCCAAGGAGGTGCAGTTAAAATGGAGTTCGTCATAGGAGGCTGTGTTCACTCAGAAACCTCCTGCGTTTTCCTCCGTTATAATAATGGTAGTAGCCACAAAAGTAGCAGGAATCATGATGCTGGTAATAAAATTCAATTCAAGAGCGATCCACTGACCCCCTGTGTCACACTACGCAAGTTTTCTAGGACACGGTGTGAATGGGACATGGTGCTGTCCTTGTGTTCCTCATGGACGATAGGAACATAAATTATAATACCTTGAAATGAGGGCAGCCTCAGAGCTACAAGGAGCGCCAGGCTAGCTCATTTTTTCTGTGGACTAGAAAGTCTTCCCAGACCTCTCAAACTAGATCCAGGATCCCATTACATTTTGTGAAGATAGGTATCATAATTCTTGTGTCATGGATCAAGGCTCAGAATATTTAACTTACATCTTTGAAATGTAGTTTTTGTTTTAGCATAAAACATAGGAATTTTAGAGACATCAAGAGCCATATCTTAAAATGTCAGTGCCATAGAAGAAACTTTTAAATTTTTATTGAAATATACATTTGTAAAATGTGTATGTGCTTATATAATCTTGATGAATTTTCTCAAACTTAGAGATCCAATTTACCTAGCACCTGGGTCGAGAAACAGAAAATCACCCATACCTCCCAAATCCCCTTAATTCCCCTTTCAGACACTACCCTCACCACCAAAGGTAGTTACAAAGGTGGAGGCGTCTAACACCATTGGTCTCTTTTAAATGTTTATGAATAGATTTATAAAAATTGGATCAGAAACTGTATCTGGATCCTTTTGTTCAAACATTATTATGCAATCCATCTATATGGGTATATAGAATAGCGTTTATTCTCTTTGCCATACAATGATCCAAAGTATGAATACACAATTCATTTACCAGTTCTAATGAGGTTTGTGTATATGTGTGAGCACTTCTGTCGAGTGCATTACTAAGAATGGGGTAGTTGTATAACAGGCCACAAGCACGCCTATCTTTAGTAGATACCTCTAAATAGTTTTCCAAAGCATCCTGCCAATTTACCTTTATTCCAGTAATACATACACGTTTTAGTTATATCACATCTGCATCTTTGGACTTGATTACTTTTTCATTTTATCTGTCCTGGTCAGTGTGAAATGGTTATCATAATGTGATTAGATTAGTAGAGAAGTTGGGCATCTTGTCATATGATTATTGGTCTTTGGTACAGTATTTTGATGTATAATCTGAGGATTAGGTTCCTCTCTTGCCCTGCTTATCGTGTTATATTCATAGTCCTCAGTTCCTTCTGTGAACGGTTCCCTTTGTGTGGCTTCAGCACCTAGGACAGGGCCTGACCAATGGTCCGCCTGTTCTCCCTTCCCCATTATGTCAGAATCATTCCAAACGGAATGCTCAGTCAAGCCCGTGCCAACACTGGGCATTCTGTTATGGCCACTGTAGGGGGCACAGCTTCAAGATCCAGAGCTGATTTCTCTCTGAATGGTTTAGTCACACCTGAGGAGGCTCTATCCCCACTCCCTCACCAAGTCCATCTCACGGTGAGGAGCTTGTTCAGAGTGATATCCATCTTCTCACCAGCTGCATTTGATGATTCTGGGTAAGTGCTCGTGGCTGAACTCTAGTACCTAAAAACCATGTGCTCTGAGGTCCAGTCCTGCCTCTCGTTTACTCTCCTGGAATTTTGATCAGAAGGTTTGTGCTTTCTGAGTCATTTTCATCTGTGATTTTGGAGCATTCTCACCCACTTCAGAGGTCATTGTAAGGATCAAATGTGTACACATGTGTAAAGACTCAGGAGAGTTCTTGGCAACTAGTGAGTCCTCATTCAATGCCAACTCCTATTAATTTTACTTATTTTTACTGATGTATAATAGCTCTTATGAATAGTGGTACTTGGAGTATCAATTTTGAAATAAAGTAAAAGATAATGATGACCATGTGGTTAGCCCAACATGGCTTTGAGATGTGTTTGTGGCAGACATGTTTTAAGGCAAGAAACAAATCAATGGAGTGAACTATCATTGAGCATTGTGTAAGTTTAATAGTAGCAATGTGTGCTATATGTATTTTAAAAAACCACCTGAGAAATAATATTCATAAAACTCCATGTGATACATGGTTCAAAAAATAATCCTGGTTTCCACTTTTAGAAGGCAAAGGCAAATGGAATCCTAAAAGTTTGCCCCTTCTCTATTTTTATATTATTTCACCTGCCAGTTTAATTATTTAGACAATGACTAAATCTGTGATGAGTAGAGGCACTCCCATCTCGTGGAAAAGAGTTCTGGGGTCAGGCAAATCTATGTTAAAATCCTAGTGCTACAGCCTCCTCACTGTGCATCCTTGAACAAACCACTTGATCCAACAGAGCCACTATTTTTTAGTGTAAAAATAGGAAGATCACCTGGAGGTTGTAAATATTCATGAAGAAAAAGAAATAGTGTAGTCTGATATTTAACAGTGAGAAGGAAACTACTTCATCAGAGTAAACTTTAAAACAAAATAGACACCCACTTGTGTAGATCATTGTTAGAGTCTAAAAATGTATTGAAGATGTACACATCTAACTGTCTTTCTCCCTTAATGGAAAGTACACTCTTTGAGAACAGAAAGCTTTTTTTTAGTGTGGTATCTCTAGTACTCAGAAGAATGTTTGATTTTCACTGATGCTTAATAACTGATTTTTGGATGAGTGAATGAACAAGACACAGTTCCAACCCTCCTTGAACTTACATAACACAGAGAAAAGGAAGAAGTAGAGTAAAATATGATATAAGATAAAAAGTGAGATATTAAAATACAATTATGCACATGATTATATTTTTTCTAGCTATATTAGAATGAATGGAATAAAACCAGTCCTGGACATTGTCCAAACACACATGACAGATATTATGTGTTATGTAAGTCACTTATCCATTAGAAAATGACCACATTAATATCCCATTTTACAAATCAAAAGTTCAGGGAAGTTAGGAAATTTGCCAAGAATCACGTAACCCATGAATGGCGGGTCTGTTTGAGTAAGTGCCTGTTCTCTGACATCTCTGTGTTCTGCTTAATTCTCTGAGTTCTGTACCCTGAAAGTCCAGAGAAGGGAGATTTATTTTGTCCAGGGAGACTAAGAGAATGTGTTGCTTAAATTGTGTCTTACAAGCTGAGTTAAATTTTGGTGAATGGGGAAGCATGAAGGAGAGCTTTGTAAAGTGGGCAGAGATCGAAGGCCAAACATGCCCAGGTCAAGGGGAGAAAGAGGCGGGTGCCTGAAGGGTTAGAGTGAACCTTGAGGCTAGGAAGGTGCACGGAGGCCACAGCAGAGAGGGCCTTGAAGGCCGTACTGGAAAGTTGGACTCAGTTTCTGGACCTTGAGAAGCCAGTGGAGATACTCAACAAAAGAGTGACGCTATGAAACCACATTTCAGGAGATGGGCCCAGGGGGACAGGAGGGATTAGAGCTAGTGACGATGTCACTGCTGTTTATTCTCCAACTCTGGAGAGTACTAGGACTCCCCTTGGGGCCATGTGGTCTCGATTAGCTCTTCACGCTAATTAACTACCTCTTGTCTGTCTTCAGCCACATAAAATATTGATGATCTCCTGCATAGTCACCTCCAGCTTTTCTGCTTGGGAAGTGTCATGTGAAACAGGAAGAGCAGTGACATCAATCCAGGACACCTGGGCTCACCCTGTCCCTGTTGCCACCTTGCTGTATTCCCTGGTGTCTCTTGCCCTCCCTGGGTCTCAGTTCCTGAGCTCTAAATTGAGAGAACAGACCTGGAAAATCCCATAGTGGACAAGGATCTGCGATTAAATCCTTTGTCATTGTCACCACACATGGCCAAACTGGGAGTGGTGGGCACCCTGAGAACGTCAGGGTCAGTTCAATGGAGGGGGAAGGGGGCTGCTACTCCCTGGCCACCTACTCTAGGCTCGGTGCTGTGTCAGGTTCTGTACTTGGGGTGACACAACTCACCACTCAGATTTGCAAAAAGGTAGTTGTTTTTCTGTAGCTGAACCTCATTTGTATTCTAACCTCCAGACTCAAAATAACAACAACGTGCAGAATTTCCCCACACTGTCGTGTGAGGTTGGAGCCACATTCTCAGGGTTACCGAGAGCCACAGCATTTGAGGTGGTGATTGAAGATGGGAGATGGAGCATTTAGCCTCTGATTAAACAGTCCCTTGGGCCCTCACCCGCATTCTTGGAGGTTTATATCTTCCCCAAGGTCCTTACTCATTAACCTCTCACCCTTAACTCAGTTTCTACTTCTGTCTCTCTGGGCCCTCTAAGGTCCTTTGATAGGAAACCAGTTGGAGCTTGGGAAACGTGGTGGCCTGCTATGCCCCACACTCGACCCGGGGACGAGGACACAGGTGCTACACAGACATGCCTCCAAGTCACATCACTCTTTCTTTAGAACTAGGATGCTCAGACAAGTGTGAGGTGGACCAAGGACATAAGCCCCTTAGCAGAAGAACCATCAATGCCACAACCATCTTCACTTTCTCTTCAACTCTCTCTCATATCGCCTTATTCCAATCCAACTTCATCTAGTTTCTAGGTTGAGAAGGGGGAAAAGATGGAGCTTTCAAAATATCTTCATGTTATCGTTCATGCCCAATTCTTAGACTTTTGTAACTCCAAATTCTTTGCTATTAAATTACAATCTTTCCCATTAAATTTAAAATGAAGCATCAACTTCTCTCTCGCTCTTTAACAAATCTCTTGCTCTTTTTTTTGGTCTGTGATTCAAATGCCCCCAAGTCCCCTTGGAGTGTGGAGCATGCAGAATGACAGGTTGCTGCTGATTAAAGGTGGTATAGAAACAGCATCTGTACCGGAGTGAAACATCTGCTCGTGTCCCACAGTCGTCCACTGTCCGTGTTATTGCTACCGTCAGCCTGGACGTGAGGCCGTGCCGGCCCCGTGGGTTTGGTTTTACACATTTTACAGAAGCTCTGGGTGTGAGGGGATTTGCCATAAGTCACTTACCCCAGGAAAGATCATATCAGAAATCCTCTCCACTCATCATTTAGCTGGAAATGGAACGATTGTCTCACTGTCTCAGACAGTAAAGAGACCCCCACGTTTGGGTTGTGTGCGTGTGTGTGTGTGTGTGTGTGTATGAGGGAGTCGATGCAGATTATATTATTGAATTATCACAGTTACTTGGCCTTTTTAAGTCATAGATGTGTGAACATTTGTGAGGTTATGGGACTTTACGTACCTCATGTTCTCTTGAAAATAAAGTCAGCCTTAGAGGAAGGGTGTCAGGAGTAAGGGCTGCTGGCTTCGCCCAGGTGAGCTGGGAGGGGACAAGTGCTGCCACCTTCTCCCAGCCTTGCCATGTGTCTTTCCTCTTTCATCTCATAAGCTCTCAGGCGCTCAGGGAGGAGGCCCAGAGGCCAGCCTTCCTGAACCACACCAGTGACATCAGCTGGCACCCAAATGCAGCCCTGTTACAAGAGTGTGTATTAATTCCGGTCATCGCTGCTCCCAACATAGAATCGAGTGGCTTTCAGGTTTATATTGAAACTGTCAGCACCACATTCAAGAGAAAATTACTTTTTGCCCTTCTCCTTACTTTATGAGATTTACCCATTCACTCAATGAAGAGCAATTAAGCTCTGAAGGTGCTAGATTATTATACCATGGTCTCCGTGCCAGCTAACTTTACAGTGTTTTGAAAGATGAATAATTTGAGGTAGTCCTATGTTTCAAGTGCTTTTGAGATCTCGGAGAGAGGACATTTAGAAAATACCTTTAGGAAAGGTTTCCTAGATTACTGGATAAGGTGACCCTTAGGTGGTATTATTAAAAATACTTAAGTATTAACCAGAAAATGGAAGACTTCAAGGTAAGGGTAACAGATGAGCAAAGACATTGAAATAAGAAGCAAATCATGAGATGGGAGTTTAAGCTAGAAATTATCAGTAAGGTATGAAGGGGAGGGAGAGAGGGGTGGGAGAAGTGACCCATCCGGGAGAGATGGCGTTGGGAGCACACTCCTCGGTGCTGTGATTCAAAACCTGTTCATTACACAGCTGCTTTGTGTCTCCCGTTTTGCTGTGTGCCCTGGGGAAGGTGAGAGGCTGTGAGAACAAAATAAAAACTTATGGCATCATAAAACCTTCATGCTCAAAGGGACACTGCAGAGATTGTCGGCCTTAGAGAGGGGGTGCTGGGTGGTTCCCGGTGACGGGGCACCTCTGAGGTGTCTGACGTAGCCTGTCCTGGCTCAGCCTGCCCAGGAAGCAGAGCCCAAGACAACAATGTTGGGAGTGTGTTCTCAGGGCGCAGGAATGTGGGAGAGAGGGAGCCGCTGCAGGTGTTACCCAGGTGGCCTGGCGCACGCTCCTACGGTTAGCATGGAGTGGTCCCGGAGAAGCAGTATGGAAGTTATCTCGGGGTGTCGATTCCAGGTGGCAGAAGGGAATCGCTTATCCGCGGTTCCTATCTCCCTTTGGTCAAAGATTTATCCCACAGCAAATTAACTTCTCTGCAAAGCGGGCATGCCTGGGTGCCAGGCAGGTGGAGGGGACAGGTGCAGTGTCAGAGTCAGGCCTCTGGGGCCAGATCCAACCTCCACGAAGGTGACTGGAGAAGCAGAGCCTGGAAGGTGGTTCAGCAGGAGCATCTAGAACAGTGTCTAGGAGACTTCTGACAGGTGTGCTGCTGCATAGGGGCCTCTGCCGTCGGGGCTGGGGACAGTGAATGTTTGTTATGTCACAGTGTCTGAGGCAAGGCATCTGGTGCACTCAATTGGACTGTCCAGCTCAAGTCTCTCCCCAGGGTGCAGTCAAGGTGTTGTCCGAGCCTGCAGTCCTGCAACAGGACCCAGTGTTGTCCGAGCCTGCAGTCCTGCAAAAGGACCCAGTGTTGTCCGAGCCTGCAGTCCTGCAACAGGACCCAGTGTTGTCCGAGCCTGCAGTCCTGCAAAAGGACACAGTGTTGTCCGAGCCTGCAGTCCTGCAACAGGACCCAGTGTTGTCCGAGCCTGCAGTCCTGCAAAAGGACCCAGTGTTGTCCGAGCCTGCAGTCCTGCAAAAGGACCCAGTGTTGTCCGAGCCTGCAGTCCTGCAACAGGACCCAGTGTTGTCCGAGCCTGCAGTCCTGCAACAGGACCCAGTGT
>CAUYTI010102459.1:0-12039 GCA_963575145.1 Galago senegalensis
GTATCAATGCCGTCTGGATGTCCCCCATGCCCAGTCAGAAAAGGTATCAATGCCGTCTGGATGTCCCCCCTGCCCAGTCAGAAAAGGTATCAATGCCGTCTGGATGTCCCCCATGCCCAGTCAGAAAAGGTATCAATGCCGTCTGGATGTCCCCCATGCCCAGCTCCCACAATCAAGAATGGGTACTGCTACCAAGACAAACTGAAGGAACAATCACAGACACAAAGCAATTTTACATAATTTGTCATATAAAAAAGAAAAAATGAAGGTAAAGAAGGAAGTTACATGAAGTGAAAATACATTCCAGAGAGAGGCCAGTGAGTCAGCTCCTGAGAGTGGAGAAGATTCGGAATCTGAGTACACACTGCCTTTTATAAGCTCACTAGTTTGTCCCGCCTTTCTCTTACCCACATTGGTCATTGTTTCCTGCGTTTGGGGTGATTGACAGCTTGGGGTTCTGTAATAGATTACATCACAATTTTAATTAGATGGTAATGAACTCTAGGTCAGTTACAGGTCACTTTTTACCAGGTATATTCCCACTATGGAACAGTTCCTAGCTGCAATTTGACTCCTAACTACAATTCTGTTCCCACTCTCCATCTGTAGCCACTTCCTTGCCACCTCTGTACCCTCCCTCCACCCCTGAGACCTAACAGAAGTATGTGGGGTGGACATTTGTCATTTGTTATTTTTGCTTACCACATTTACTCCTCCTTCCCCTCTAGCATCACCATGGCTTTCTTAGCTCAGAGGGCTTGGGGCCTGACCCCACCCATGGCTCCAAGGGGAGCAGGTGACTCAGACCTGGACAGGAGAGTACAGTGGCCCCCTTCCAGAATGATTATTCAGGGGTGAACATGGAATACAGCCATGTAGCATCGGTTCACAAACTTTTGCTGGAACTACTAGGAAGGAGGTGTGTGATTTCTGTTGGCTTTACTAAGAGGAGAAAAAAGTGAGTCTGGATCTCCTAGTGGCCATTTCTCAGGGAACTATTTCAAAAAAGTGGAAGCCCAAGTGAAGAGCGGGAGAAAGGAATATTTCTAAAAACCCTCTTAGAGAAGCAACATCTAGCCATCCCTGGGCTTCAGCTTTTCATTATGATCGCCAATAAGTCGGTCCATTTGTGCAGCAACCTGCTTGAGCTGAGTCTGGCTTTCAGGTATAAGAAATATGTTGTTTATCACTATAACAGAAGATTAAAAGGAAAATTTAAAACTCCAGCTTAAATACCTTCTCCCTTCCCTCAAGTCATCCAAACTTTAATTAATCTTCTATTAAGGGTGAGTTCAAGTTCCACATTCTCTGTGGGTGTCCTCCTCTGGGCTTTCTTGTGAGTGACACAACAAGAGGGACAAAGACACAGAGGCAGACATTCACGAGTGCTGCCGCAAATAGAGGGAGCATGTGTAGTCAGTGACCTGGATGCAGGGCCGTGTGTAGAGGCTGCTTGGTAGAAATACACTGACTTGGTTTACTAATTGTAGTGGAACAAACAGTGTTTCTCCCCAAACCTATGTCTACCAAGAACCTCAGAAAGTGACCTTATTTGGAAATAGAATCTTCACAAATGTAATTAGTCAATGATCTCAAGATGAAATCATCCTCCATTTAGGGTGGGCTCCAAATCAATGACAGGTGTCCTTATAAAAGAGGAGAGAACAGGGAGACACAAGGAAGAAGGTCATGGGGAAGGGAGAGCAGAGATCAGAGTTAGGCTGCCAAGAGCCACCATAAACTGGAAGAGGCAAGGAAGAACTCTCCCCTAGAGACTTTAGAGGAATTGCGGCCCCGCTGACATCTTGATTTCAGTCATTTGGCCTCGAGTGCCATAAGAAAATAAATTCTTCTTGTTCTTAGATACCAAGTTTTTGGTAATTTGCTATAGCATCCATGGGAAACCAATATACTAGTGAAACGGTAAAGTATGGAAAAGCGAGAAGAAATCTGAAAACTCTTAAGAGATGACTTTACACGTCAAAATTCATTAGCGTTGAGACCAGGAAGAACAGTGCTATGCCCCGTGCACCGGCCATTCTACTCGTGTTTGTATCCTAACTAATCGGGTGCTGACTGGGCTTGGCATGCCTGCTGTCTGATGGCTGTTATCAGGAAAAGCAAAGATTTGCTGAGCTTTTGCACTTTTATGAAAGGGGGAAGGGACTGAGAGAAGAGGGACATGATGATTTTACTGCAGAAATCCTGCAGGATGCCTTGGCACTGTGACAGTTTGGCCATCTGCTTCATGGAGGTAGTCCAGCACCATCAAAGAGACAGTATAATCTCTGTCACTTCTTAGAAAAGCATCCTTGTAACACAACAGTCATTTCGTGGGTTTGTTGTGTGGCAGTGTAAATTTCCATGACTAGGGTCACTGTCCATCCCAATTCGCCTCAGACAGCCCCAATTTATGCCTGCTGTCTTGGCCTAATTAATGATAGCCCTCCCCCTTTTACTTTCAAAGGCGTCCCTGTTTGGATGATAAATTATAGTATAGCCACTTTAGCGAGGATACAATCCCTCATTATTTTCTTTTGAAGGAAAAAAAAAACCTCTGAAACTTGCGATTGATTTACTTTCATTTTCTCGCCAACCCCACAAGATTATTTAGTTACAATGTTTTGGAAATAGAGATTAAATTTTTTAAAGAGAGTTTTGCTTGGGAGTCAGAAAAGGGAAGTGGGTGATGTATTTGTTTCCCAAAGACTGGTCGGCTCCCTCCCCCTACCTGCTTTTTGCTTTGGCATCAGAGCAGTGCTTCTATCCAGTGAGAGGAATTTGGCTACTTCAGCAGTGTGACAACTGCACACAGCCATGTCTGCGAGGCAGGTGTAAGCTGGCATCCTGCCCAAGCCTGGCCAGACAGCTTCATAAATCCTGCCCTTACCACAGCCCGAATTACTTTTCATGACACAAAGCCAAGCTGTGTTATTCACCTAATGCCCCGATTTACAGTTCCCAAGACAAAAGAACATACAGATAGAGTTTCAGGGCTCTGTTTGCCTTCACGTTTATCTGAAGGTCAGTTTCAGGTCAAATTCAAGAAACCTGACAAATGGTGGTGAATAAACCTAAAAATAAATTAAGTGCAAGAGGGAAACTTCAGCATTCCTTATTCTTGTGCCAGAAGAAAATTCAACCCAATTTACATTCCTTTAATATCTGAGAGGAGCAGCTGTTCCCTCGTTCACGGCAGACTGGGAAGTTACCATGCTCGCTGGAGCTCATGCACATCTGTACGCGTGTGCTCACACATAAGGTCCGCACATGTGTGCACAAGCAAGTCTGCATGGTCCACATTTAGGTATTTTTCTTGTGTCTTCAAGGACCTGAGTTAAGGGATGACTAGAAGGGTCTCGTAGTGGGAAAAGTTCTTATCCAGAAGAGCACTGTGCCAGCCCAAGTGTGCCACCCAACGTCATGCCCGGCCCAAGACCACAAAGACTTTAAGCAGAAATCTCCTCACTCTATGAACAGCAAAATATGACCTAGACATGCAGAGATAGTTAATAGCGATAGCTGCTCATATATCATATTCATGAGGGTGAAGGCCAAGCAGTCGACCTGAAGAATACTTCATGTGTTCCTAGTCTTTGAATGAACAAGCAAGACCCCACTGGAGGACATTGGAATCTCCGGTAAATGCCTAGTTTGCCAATTACTTCCTTCTGTTTGATTCTCTTTTGAAATGTGTTTACATTTCCATCCCATCATTTTTACTCACCTGTTATCTCATTTCAGTTTCCCTGAGTCTCCCTCCTTCTCAATAACCCCACTCCCAAGTGATAAGATGAATGAGAAATATGATGATGTAATGAGTAATACAGTATGAATTCATGTTTTTGCTGAGCAGAGCTAACGATTTTTATGAAAGTGAATAGATGGAGGGCCTGGCAGTGCATGAGTCTCTCCAGATATTTCCCACTAGCCCAGAGCACCACCAACTGAAAGTGCCTCTGCAGAAACCCCAGCACAGCCTCTAGCCAAGATGTGGACCAGGATGAGGCTTCTAGGGTACCACTTAATTCCCCAGGCTTGGGTAAAGGGTGTTTCTAAGGAAAAGAAAAATAGACAACAACAAAAAATCCACCTCTCCACTTCAGAAAACAGCAGATTTGGAGATTTACCCTACTACTGCTGTTTTTCTTTCTATGTGTAAACTTTCTCTGCCATGCAGAACTTCCTCACTCCAACTCTACCCCTAGCATCACTTTTCCATTCACAAGATTGGGACAGAAATTTCACTGTGGGAAGTAAGACAGTTCTGGAGAATAACACCCTGAGCACATCACATCTCAGAGGAGACTGGAATTTCCACTTGCTTCTGTGACAGAGCTACAGAGCAAGCCCAGAGGTCTTTCTGAAGATCAGGTTGAGTAAAGGCAATCACTGCCGAGCTTCTGAATGCAATGAGGAAGTACAGCAGATGAATGTGTTTCCATGACTGGTTTGGCTTATGGTTCTGCCATATGATTTGTAGATGGTAGCACTTGGACAATTGAAGTAAAAAGGAGTTTGCTGAGTGAATGCCCCAGAGGACAAACTCATGCTACGGTCCCATCAACAGCCCTATTTGCTCTACTCATGTCCTCTTTGTCCTCACGTGTCCCACACTTGCAGCCAGGGCCCTTTTGCAAGCCTTTTGGGCTTTCTTCCTAAGAGCTTCCATTAACCCATTAGGAATGAAGCCCCTGGGATGAGCCGCTGGGACACAGGAATCGGAGGATGCATACTCCAGTGGAGATGACAGTGACATGTATTTTACACTAGTTCCCTCACTGCCCATTGTGGTACTTTTTCAGTAGCACATCCTTTCTTGGTGGCTTTTTTACCTTCTCTTTCTTATTTCCCCACTTCAGATGCCTCCCAGATTCCCTTACAAATAAAGCACTAGTATTCAGAGTCCTGTCTGGGTCCAGCTCCTGGAGGAGCCTAACCTAAGAAAGCGCAACATAACATAAGGGTATTTGTGAAAAGGCAGGTGAGACCACGGCATTTCTGTGATTTGTCCCTGAAGCATGAACCCTACAGGAGACTTGGAAATGGCATAGAGGATGTGTCTCAAAGTGCCCACATAGACGGAGGGGGGTATAGAACGTGAACTTCCTTGTGCAAATGTGCTCGTGAAAAGCACCCTGTGTGAGTGCACGTGTGAGCTGGGCGCAGGGCGTGTGGACTGTGGGGAGAGACTAGGTGGGAAGCACGTCTCATCTTCCGTTATTAGGATTATGACTGGGAAGACAAAGCATCACTTTGAGATTTGTCTTTGTGTTTGAAAAGGCAAGTGAATGTTATTAATGTATTCCAGGAAGTACTGAACACCAACTTGAAGCTTTTATCCGCTTTTCTTTGCTCTAATTTCTAAAGCAAAAATGCCTTCCCTCCAAATACCCTATTAAAAGAACATATGAAATTAATGAAACATATCATTACTTTTACAATGGCCAAATTGTAGATTTGTCACAGTACAGAGACGGAAACTCATTAAGCCATTGTGCCTCTGCTCCACATTTTATCGCGTATTAAAAGGGAAAGGATTTTCCAAACCTACCAAACCTTCTTTTTACCTATTGTCTTTCTGACACTTCTTTTATAGTTCGAGCTGCAAATCATCTGACTTATCTCTCTATGCCTATAGTATCGGTAGAACAAAAATTAAGAATAGCTGTGGCTGAAAATGAGAATCTCAATTTGAGGTTGTAAATTTCATGGTTTATTTGAGAACCAAGATAGAGGTGACAAGCGCTTGCATCCTTTGAAAGGGGATGAATACAGTAGCAGTCTCCTTTTATCAGCCCATCAAATCTCTTCCCTTATATATTTCAGGGAAACTGTGAATTATTTATCCCACTGGGTTTGGGAATTTTAGCAAATGTCAGCATTGCTGTGGTGTGAAGCCAAGCTGATCATTCAGTTACCCTCTACATAATATTGAACTACGCTACATCATTTGAGCGGATGCTACATACGAATACAGGAAAGAATTATAAGAGAAATTGAGTATGAACCAAGGTAGAATCAGTCAGTTCTCCTTCCAGACTCTACCCCTGTACTTACAACTAAACTCTTTGCAAGAATAATAAGATCATCTCGTGCCTACCCAAACAAATGCTTCTTAGTTTCCTTTTATTACTAAATTCAATTTGCACATTAAAAAATATTGCACAGGGACAATTTGACATGAATTATTTTTAAACATTCACAAATTTTTTTACCTTGTAAGAAATAAGACAAAAATTTTCATGAGACACACCAGGAAGAACACCAAAGCATATTTCTGACCTTGATTATGAAGCTTTGTCCTTGTCTTATTCTAGAAAGTTGTCTGGGGCCATGACACATGGGGAAGATACATTTCCTTTGCCCTTTCCCACATTCTCTGGGGAAGATTTCAGTAACTCTATCGATCAGGGCTCTCTAAAGATACAGAACCAATTATTTACATATATATTATATCTCTCTAGTTATGTGCATACATTGGCAGTATCTCCTCTATACATAACTTGAAAGAGAGAGAGAAGATTTATTTTGGGGGGCTGGCAGGTCTGGAATCTGCAAATCTGGTTGGTTATACAAGCAGGAGTTCTGCGTTCTGGTCTTAAGGCAAAATTCTCTTTTTTTCTAGAAAATCTTTCTCTTTGTTCTCTTGGCCTTCAACTGTTTGGATGACACTCACTCACATTATGGGAGATAATCTGCTTTACTTAAAGTCAACAGATTGTGAATGTCAATCACATCCACAAGTATCTTCACAGTACCGTGTAGACAAGTATTTGGTCAAGCAACTGGGCATCACAGCCTAGATGAGCAGATACATATAATGTACTATGACACCCCTCCAAGGCCTCACCACAAAACTAAACCTGCCAACACTTTGATCTTGGACTTTTCAGCTTCAAAAACTGTGAGAAAGATGGGAGCAGCTCTCTGCTTCCAAGAGACCACCTTATTGCTACATCCCATTGTCTTCATGCCTCATATTGTATCAAGGAGAATATGGTATTTTGAGTGAGAGAGACTTAGGTTTAAAATCCTGTCACTTGCTGAGCATCATTAGACAAGGATCAAACCATCTTAGCCTCAGTATTCTTATTTATAAACTTATATGTATATCAATTAATATTCTTTCAATTGTAAGATAAAGAAAACTTAATCTAATTAAGCTCAAGAAATCAAAAGAAAGATGTATTAGCTCAAATGTCTTAAAATTTCAGTGTTGAACTGTGTTCAGGGTTCAGTCTGAGCCTGAGCCCAAATGATGCTATGTATATTCAGTGAGGCTCTCATGTCTCTCTCCTATCTCTACTCTAAGTAGATATTTGCCTAATAGGATACATGTAGCAGGGGCCTATCACTCCTGCAAAAGATAGAGAGAAGGAAAGGGAACCATGAGGCTAAATATAACTGTATTTCAGCAATGTCATAAGAGTGATGCTAAATAGGAAGGTGCCAGGGAGATACTCTCTTATATTATTCTTCTTTACCCATGAAGACTTTACAGCACATCTCTAACTCAAATCGATTTTAGCCCTATTCACTAGTTCTATTTCTCAGAGCAATACAAATATAATCTTTATATTTTAGATGCAAGAAAATGTACACCTAAAATTGGGTCTTGTTCATCATTATGCTCAAGTCTAACTTAAGTTACTTTGACCCAAAAGACTATACTAAGCCTCTGGGACACAGGAATTGGAGGATGCATACTCCAGTGGAGATGACAGTGACGTGTATTTTGCACTAGCTCCCTTGTGGTACTTTTTCAGTAGCACATCCTTTCTTGGTGGCTTTTTTTACCTTCTCTTTCTTGTTTCCCCACTTCAGATGCCTCCTAGATTCCCTTACAAGTAAAGTACTAGTATTCAGATTCCTGTCTGGGTCTAAGAATAGTCCCATGCTTCCAATGGCTTCTTCATTAGATTTTCTGTATTATCACTCCAAAACTATTTACTTTAAAGATTATGAGACTTTAAGGGTGGTTTCCTCCAGTGCCTTTCAAATGTTATCTTCCACTAATCAAATCCACTGTTTTAAATTGCCTTGTTTCACTAAAGGTCATGCTTGTGTTTTCCTCTGTGCTTTGTTTATTCAAACTCTTGTTTTCTATTAGGATACGGATCAAATGTTAGCACTATCACTGCTTATAAATAGGACCTGCCTCTCTGCCAAGGTTAGTGAAGTTCAAACAGAAGTTTGAACCTTGGAAAAAGGATGCGATTGATGGTTTACTACAAGCCTTGAAAAAGAAAGAGGAACATGTGTATATCTGCATGGCATTTTGTCTTATTGTTGGTAATTTTTTTTAAAACGCACTCCCCTGTAAAGAAAAGAATGATGGGGCACGAAACGACTAATCAGAGTTTGTAAAGGCGTATTGAAAAAGATACAAGAAAATAACAGACTGGTAGAAAGACAGAAAAGGGGATTAAAAAGAATAGGAAAACATCAAATGAAAGAAATCACAAAGAAAAAAACTATGAATTTTTATTTAAATTGGGGTAAAGTTTCACATAAACAATTAAAGAAAGAAGGGATCACTAATAGAGTCTAGGTTATAAGTAGGAAAAATGAGGGAAATGGGAGAGGAGGTCATCAAATGCTATTACAAATAAAGCTAGAATGTTTGGAAACTTGAAAGTTATTTAGGAATTTGTGGCTGCGAAGTAAACCAACCATCAGCAAAAATAGTGTCAAGTATATGTTTTTTTTTAATTCACTGAAAATCAGATATAAATGCGTGTCAAATATAGACAAGGAATAAAAATGACAATGGAATTTAAAACCAAAGAAGACAAAGTGCTGAGCAAGCTTGGACAGGAGTAGAGCTGCCACTTAGTTTCTACATACTCCTATGTTTGGGAATTCAAAGCTATTTTCACCTAATGAGCCTCATTTTAATTTCAAGCATAATAATATAATTCATTTGAATAACATAAATCTCTAACCTGAGAACACAAAAGTAATTATTATGTTCCTCCAAAATTTCAACTGGAAATGTACCAAGTGCATTCCTTTTTTAACAAAGAAAGCAGTGCTTATTTTTGGCAGGCAACAATCTTAACTACGAGGTAGGATTTTTAAAAAATATCTCTTTATCTTAATTGTTTTTTTGTTGCTGTTGTTAGAAAAACATCATATGACTTACATAGAAAACCTGGAAAATAGCAAAATACAGTTTTCTCTCATCCATATAAAAATAAGGTTTTCTAAAAATACTGCCTTCTGTCTCATTTCTCAAATAATGTCATTTTCATATTCTTAAACAGTCGATAAAATTCAATTAAATTACCCTACCTCCCACTGTCTGGGGGGAATCAGATAGTTTACATTCTTACAAAAAAAAAAAAAAGAACAAAATGACAAAACCTTAAGATGTTTGAATTCTTTGATTATTTTTGAAAGTTGAATTACTCAAAGGATAAGGAAATTTAAACGACTCTCACTTTATCTACCTATTTGAAAAAAATTTCATTTGGTTTGCTTCTATGGATATTGAGACTTTTCAGAGTACTTTGGAAACCTACATAGCCAAACTATGATCATAACACCAATCCCTGACTGGAGCTGGCACCCCTTCCTTTCTATTTCTCTTCACTCTAGTAGGCAGGATGATTAGGATCTTTTGGAGGGTCCGTTTCATCAGCAAGAATTTCTTTCCAGATGAGAAAAGGGTTAAATTCATCTGGATGTACCATATATAACACTGTCTATATCTCAGTATTTTTGTTTGTGAACCCTAAGTAGCCCCAGATTTCAGGATTAATGTAGGTTTTGATCCCCCTGTGTAGGTAGTATTCTGCTATAGTTAAAAATCCTGAAATATATATTTATATACCTGTAACTTCCTCTGAAATTAAGTGTTCAGAAACAGAAGAATTCAGTGACTTTTAAAAAATTGTATCTTTGAAAGTCATTGCCAAAACTATAGTTACATAACTGGATTATGGGATATGCCCAATTTTAAATAATTAATTTTTCATGAAAGTCCTAACTTTGAAACTTAGAAAAACTACGTATATTCCCCCAGAAGGCACATTGGACCTCAGTTTGTCCTGAAATGCAAATTCAGAAATGATTTTCATCAAGTTTTGACAAGTAGGCAGGACATTCTATGATGAGACCAGCTAGCCTCAAAAACCAGAAGGTCCACTAAATTCTCTCCTCAGAGACACCGAATCACTGATAGTGCTATCTTCCAAGATTGGTAATTGTGGGTTGGTTGATTGTAATGGACTCAGGAATGATTAGAATGAATGACAGTAATATTGAAGCAGCTATTGTTATTACAAACCAAAATAAAGTTTTATATTAAGGGATATAGGACAAAAAAAGCATTTGTGGGACAAATGTCCAGCCTATTTGGCTGCATCTGTGAATCCCAGTATATACTTGCTCACGTCTACACTACGGGAGGCGCCCATCTCTTGTCTGCTCTCTTGTACTGAGGCTTCTCTTAGGTAGTTAGATTTCATGCCCTGCTCTCTGCCTCTCCCACCTATTTCTCCTATGTCCCCTGTGTGAAGCCCACTTACACATCCTCCAGATTCCCCTTTTGTCCTCATTCATTGGAAAGCAATACATGTTCCCGCTTCAAGTCCTTGTATTTTCTTTTTCCTATTCTTGTGTGAATCTCAAGACTTCGTGAAAACTCCCTTTGCTTTTCTGTAGAGTGGAGAGAATCATTAGTAAGGTGGAGAGGGTTTGACCTACCTAGGTAAAACACAACTTGGAAGGATAAAAAAAAAGGGGGGGGGCCCTAGGAACTTTCTGTCTTCTATTTCTAACTGTATAAGCCATTGTCTAATTTCCCAAACTAGCTATAATTAAAATGTGAATTTACAAGGATGTTGACATAGCAAGTTATAAAAAGCAAGTGCTCTGCTGGAATTAAGAGAGCATTATGGCTTGACCTGCTTATATTAGAAGAGTTTAGTTTGGCTGGTTGCAGAGTCATGTAATTCTGAGAGCATTATTTTTGTGGAACACTTTGCATTTTTTATGTCCACTGTGGGGGAACTCTTTCAGGAAAGCTGGCTCATAGGTTACTTCAAGGCTTTTGAAATTCAAGCGGTAAAGCAAGCTTTGCCAAACAGAACACTATCTGGTTCAATGATCAAACGCCGTCTATTTGGAGCAGAGTTGAAAGTCTGCTAATTGTTTGCCTCCATTCGTGACAACTTGATAGAAGATCATCAAAACCCTTTTTGATATGATTTGTTGCTTTCATTTCTTCCTTTTGAACAGTTAGTCCTCTACATGTTTATCTGAAAAATATGTTGATTAAAGTCTTCACAAGCACATGTCCTAAAATTTCCCTCAGTTGTGGATTTCTAGGCAAGTTCCTTTGGTGACGTTCTGATCTCCTCTAGAAACACAATAGGCTGGTCACATAAGTTGATTGGTTGGTTTTATTCCCGAGTGGCAATTCCTTTTTTGAAAAATTGTTTATTTGCAAAATATTAATTCTCAGTTCCATTTTGTATCCCCCTGAGCATTTAATAGGCATACAACTGTTGCCATATCTGAGAAATAAATACTAAGAGACTATGGGCCATAAACGGATGGCCTGTTGGCCGAATCCAGCATATAGGCATGTTTGATTTGGCTTGAAACACACTAAAAGTAAAAAGAAATCACAAAAAAATCTGAATCTCGGGGGCAGAGCCAAGATGGCGAACTGCAGCCAGCTTTTTACAGAAGCTCCCGTCCAAAAGGAGGCTGAAAGGACAGAAGCTTAGCAAATTAGCTGATAGTTTGGAGCAGAGACAAGAGAGAAGATTGAAGAACGTACTTCAACCTTGCTGAGGCGAGCTGCGACCCCAAAAATACAACGAAAAGGTACAGAATCCGCCACCAAGCGGACGGGAGTCCCCTCCCCCACAACAAGGGCTCGCCCAGTTTACTCCCTGCAAACAAGCGCGCAGAGTTCTAACTTCCTCCCACGCTATTCCACGGGAGAGACCCCCTAAAAACTGGACCTCCTACCCCTGCTGGCGTGCCACGGCACCCTCCAGCCAGACATAAAACTGTAAAACT
>CAUYTI010102461.1:0-32384 GCA_963575145.1 Galago senegalensis
CGCCTGTGGTCCCAGCTACTTGGGAGGCGGAGGCAGGAGACTCGCTTGAGCCCAGGAAGTTGGAGGTTGCTGTGAGCTGTAATGCCACGGCACTCTACCCAGGGGGACAGCTTGAGACTCTGTCTCAAAAAAAAAAAAAAATAAAAAAAAATAAAAAAAAATAAAAATAAAAACAAAGCTAGAATTACAGGATGCTGGGTTTTTTTCCTTTTATAACTTTTTTTGCATTTTTCTTTTTTACAATGATTATATAATATTTCATTAAAAAATTAATTTTCATTATATAAATTTTCATTATATAAATTATATACCTATATATAGGTACAGAGACTCTATCTGTACTCAGTTAAGAGTAGCTGCCTTGGGGCAGTGCCTGTGGCTCAAAGGAGTAAGGTGCTGGCCCCATATGCTGGAAGTGGTGGGTTCAAACCTAGCCCTGGCCAGAAAAAAAAAAAAAAAAAGAGTAGCTGGCTTTAGAGAGAAAAACTAGGTGAATAGAGAGCAGAATGGATCATTCCTTGTTTTTCATATACAAATAGGGTAGGTACTTTTGTGTGTTATGTGTATAGTAGCCTATTCAAACTATTTTAAGCACTGAGTTAGCTCCAAAGGAAGTGAGCCCCCTTATCTAGAAGTGCTCAGAAACCTGAGGCTGTCAGGTCATTGCCAGGCATGTTACACGGGGGATTTAAGCAAAGAGATGAGGGGCTAGGCAAGCTGAGCTCCAACGTCCCTTATCTCTGACGCTCTAGGATTCTTTCAATCAAGTGTAAGAAAGAAAGAAATAAGAATACAGGTTAAAATTCTTTCATTTATGTGTCATTCAGGAAATATTTTTAAGTGCCTCCTATGGGACAGGTGCTGTGCTGGGCATCAGAGCAATGAATAAAACAATGTGGTTCCAGCTTCAGGAAGGCTACAGCTTACCTGAGATAGAGTGTAGGGACATGAATCCTAGTCTGATGGCTTTTCATGCCTCCCTCCCTTTTCTGGCTTGCTTTCTTCTACCCACCCATCTTGGGCGTCTAGTTCCTAACACACACTAATTTCTTTACTGCCTGGTGCTTATAGTGCCCTCTACAGGGAAGTTGTTTAAGTGGTTGGATCTTTACTTATCTTTCAGTTCCTTGGAGAGGCCGTCCTTTACCCCATCTTCTATGATTTCCTCTCACAACTCCCTATTTTATTTCCTTTGTAGAATCTGTCACAACTGTAATTATTTTTTATTAATGTGTTAACTGTCCGTTCCCCCTAAGAAACTCTTATTCACTAATATGTCTGTAACACCTATCCTGTGACCATACAAGATGGGGAGGAACTCAATAAATATTGGTTGAATTATGAGCCAATGTTGACTACATCTGTCACATAAACCTTCTCTAGGGCAACATCACAAACATCCCCAAAGCTGGACTACCCAGTCTTTTACTGACCATGCCTTTTATCTATGATGCCATTTAGCAGCCACTATTTCACCTGGCTTCATCTTCACATCTGAGCTCTTAGCTACCCTATCTTCAAAGGACACAAAGACACCCATTTGCTACTCCCAGTGCAGTGTGGATTCAGATTAAAGCACAGAGATGGGAAGAGGGAGGCAACTGAAAAAATACAATTACAATAAAGCGAAGAAGCAAAATGTCAAAAAGAAATGCAAATCACTGCTGTTCGTAACGTACCTTTTGCTTAGTGGATGACAAATTACAGCCATAATTCTCAGCGTTTGGTGGAGAAATGTGCTAGGATGGGAATCTGGCATGGAAAAGTCAGGGGAAGAAGCTCTCCTTTTGTTCCCAAGTCTGTCACAACTATTTGCACGGTGATTTAGAAATGAAACTTAGTGGATGAAACAATCCACAACTAAAAGTCTTTGTAAACAAGAAGGGAAGAAATGTAAGACTCATAGCGCTTACATTACAGCAGCATCTTCAGAATTAAGGTGTAGATAATGACTATGTAAAGTAATATTACCTTTAAATTTTCTTCCAAGATGATTAACTCAAAGATACTATGAGCAGTCACAGAATAGAAGTTCCCTTTAGGGAACAAAAATTAGGACACAACATTCAAGATCACCTTGCACTCTACCCAGGGCCTATCCTTAATAACTCATGCCCAGTTATAAAGACAATTGTATAACATTTTTCCACATATGCTTCCTTCTCCCCTCATCACTACAATGAACTCTCAAGTGAACAACTGGGGATGCTTGGGGAACCCCGTCTTACTGGTGTCCTGAGCGTCTATGGCGGCTGAGAGCAGAGCCGAGCAATGCAGCAATGTGGAACGTAAAGAGAGTAACTGGGGACCGAGCATTTCTTTGACCAGCTTTTTCAGTGGTCTTGGGATTAGGTAGAAATCACACTGCACCATCCAGGCTAAGCTTTCTTACTCGACTCTTTCAACATGCTGAAGGATAATCAAAATATGTAATAACAGTATTAATAACCAAGATACACTTAAGTGCATTGTCATGACATTTGCTGGAATTTTCCTGATAACAGCACCCCAACAGTAAATTCAGGAAATTACTCCTTTGTTATTGTAAACAATGTTAGTAAGACTATCATTCAGTGTGTCCTGGCCTGGCCAAGCAGTAGGTACCTGACTCAAACTAGACCACTGAGCAGCTTCTGCTGAAACATCAATTATCCAACAGGATTACACAAGGTTAAAGACCTCTGATGTTGACAAGACTGTCATCTAGCACCGATAATAATGTATCTTGTCCTTTCTGGGCTTGCCTTTTAGCTGATTCTATGATTCGGGGAGCTACCCCATAGCCTGCTAATGAAATCCAAGGTTTACTTGTGTATTACTTTCCTAAGGCTGCCATAACAGAAAAACACAAATTGGGCAGCTTAAAATAATAGAAATTATTCTCCCACTGAAAAACTCTGGAGGTTGGAAATGTGAAACCAAAGTGTTGGCAGAGATGGTTTCTCCTGGAGGGTCTGAGGGAAAATCTGTCCCTGCCTCTTTCTTATTGATAGTTTCTGGGGGTTGCTGGCAATCTTTGGTGTTCTTTGGCTTGTAGCTCTGTCACTCCAGTCTCTGCCTCTGTCTCCACACAGTCATCTGCCCTGGGTGTCTGTGTCTAAATTCCCCTCCTCTTCTAAGGACACCAGTCATTAGATTGGGGTCCACCCTAACACAGTGTAACTTTATTTTGACTACACTGCAAAGACCCCATTTGCAAATAAGGTCACATTCAGAGGTTTCAAGTGAATACGAATTTCAAGGGGATACTATTCAACCTAGTATGTCTGTAAACTAAAAATCTCTAAAGGATCCAGTTATCTTCCAAACCAGTGTTAAGAATGGTTTCTATAAATTATTTGCTTTAACCTTGAAAACGGCCTTTGAGGTAAGCACTTTTATTATCTTCGTTTTAGAAGTGGAAAAATGAAGACCCAGGGAACTTGCTCAAGGCTACATGGCCAGTGGAAGCAAGGTTAGGATTCAAGGTGAGGTGATTCCAGGATCTGCCCTAGTTAAAAGTGCACTGATGCTTCTCCCCAACCACCAGCCATGAGCTATGAAAGGAAAATGGTCCACCTACCAATCTGGAGCCATGTCTCCACATTTCTACATAGGACTCTATCCTTCTATACCTCAGTACTGAGTGACATCCAAAGTCAAGAAAAGAACAGAGAACCCAGAAGAGTCCTGAGAGGAGCAGAGGACAGCTGCCATAATCACCTGTCAGAAATCTACCTGGGTACAGTGGCAGGAAGAGACTTGCCAAGCTCTGGGCCAAAGAGAAGAAAGACTTGGGCTGAATGAGGACTTTCTCAGAACATTCTGGGTGATCCATCTTGTGAGGCTTTAGGACAAATTCAGGTCTTCTCAGAAGCCTGCAGAGGATAAGAGAGCTATATTCTTCAAAAATGTCAGATGAGGGTCTGCTGGTTTTGAACTTAAGAGACTGCCTCTCATCCCTCCAAGAGGAGATTGTGTGATCCATTTGCTCCCTAGAGCAAGATCATCAGGGGATCCTGTCACAAAGGTACCAGAGATAGGTCAGAATGTCCTAAGGCAAAAACAGAATCCCTGTGCTTTGAAATCTAAACCCAGGGGAAAACCATGTATAATAGCTAGAGGACAGTGTTATTTGTGCCTCTTTATTGCTGAACTTGTGTGTGAAAAAATTTTGATCAACAAAGGGAGTTTCTTTTTGTGATTATTCTTGGTGTTCTAAGAGTACTACATAATCTTCATAGAAATACTGAAAAGAGGGGGTGCAAAGGCAAGATGGCCAACTGGAGCCAGCTTTCTTTCCACAGAGGCTCCTGTCCAGAAGGAGAGTTAAAGGACAGAAGTTTAGCAAGTAAGCTGATGGTCTGGACCTGAGCCAAAAGAGAAGGTTGAAGAATGCACATCAACCCTGCTGAGGGGAGCTGCGATCCCAAGGAAAAAAACAATAGGTACAAAATACATCACCAACCAGACAGGAGTCCCCTCCCCTACAAGAATGGCTCGCAGTATACTCTATACAAACAGATCCCCTACTATTTTATCCCACTATTTTTTTCTTTTTTTAGAGGGAGTGACCCTCTAAAAACCCAAACTCCTTCCCTGGAGTGACTTATGAATGTGCTATCACACTCCCCTGCCAGACATAAAACTGTATAAAACTGTATATATTCTCTACCTGTAATTCTGAACTCAGAGAACTCCCCTCCACTTTCACCCTGAGGTTTGGAAGCCTGTCCCCCAGGGAGTCCAGATTCTTGGGCATTTTATCAAGAGGTGTGGACAGGACCTGGGCTATTGCTGGTCTGGGCTGATTCTGCAGCACAGAGTAAGGAGAAGACAGTGAATTAAGGGAACCATATGGGAGAGAGAGAGGCGGTGCCCCAAGGCACACAGGAGCAGGAACAGCAATGGCAGGAACAATAGGGCTCACACCCCTGGGGATATTTTGGAGAGATACTTCCAACCTCTCTAAGCAACCAGAGGAAGTCAGGGACCTTCTCTGGTGGCAGCCACTGGCAGAACAGAACTGGGATGGAAACGCAGGCCCTGTGAGTAAAGGGTGAGGTGGTACCTGCCCTGGAGGGGCACAGCAGGGACTCGCCCAGAGACAGCATACTTCCAGGGTGGGACTGAGCCAGAAGGACTGCTTTAGTGAGCCTAAGAAGCACCTAGCCCTCGGGAGAGCATAGCTGAGACAAAGGCAGGTGGGCAGAGGCTGAAACTGAGAGCAGAGTATGAACTCTAGCTACACCCACCCCAACACAAACTGCAGCTGAGACAGACAAGCCAGCTCTGCAGTGGCACAGGCCAGGGCTGAGTTGCAGTTTCTGTGAACTCAAACAGCATCTGGTCCACAGGGAAATATAGCAGGGACAGAAACAAATTCTGCAAAATTGTTCTGTTCTGTCAGCAACATGAATCAGGGGTGGGGCTGGAACTGAGTGAACCGCCCCAGCTTCCATTAAGCATCCAAGGTTATCAGTCCTCAGCTGTCCCTGCCGGATAGTGGCAGAGTATAGCAAGGAGACATAGATTTCCCTGTGGCTCAGGCAGGCACAAACCCCTGGAGCATCTGCTCATTGGAAGGAACTGGGTCACAGCCCTGCAGGGTTACCAGTGACTGGGTGTGACAGAAGTGCAAGGTGGGAAGGAGGCATTAACTTTCCCAGACTAATTCATTTGCTGGGTGGGTCCTTCTGACCTCACAGAGCACCAGAGTGAGTCATACTTGAGCTGCCAGCAGACCCCTGCTATCTAGTTGCCAGAGACCCTTTTGAACTCTCCCACCTGAGACAGGTGCTGACTGGGACAATTGATTTGGACCTCTCAAAATGGGCCAATCACCCGAGGACTATCCAAAGTAGTACCCTGGGTGTGTGGTTGTGGGAAGGTTTGATTTTCCTTTTCCAATTGTTGCCCATGGGGGGCAGGGTGACTTAATTGCTGGTATTTCTCAACACTTGAGACTTCAACCCAGAGTAACTGATTCACTAGGGTAGGATAGAGACCAGCTAAAAACAAGACAGAGTTACTTAGCCCCACCACACAAAGCAGGTCCCCAATGTCTCAGGCTATAGAACTGTACAGGACCTTTGCAAAGCTCTAGGGGAAAAGGTACAAACACCAGTCTCAGCTCTTGGGCTGGTTAATTACTATTCCAGGAGCCCCCAACCCAACTTCACCTTATCTGCTCATCTAGCCAAATGGTGTAAAATAATCATGGGGCAGAATCAGCAGAAAAACTCTGGTAATGTGAATAACCAGAGTAAATCAACTCCCCTAAAGAACAACATGGCAGAAACAACTGAAGATCCCATTCATAAACAAATGGCTGAGATGTTAGAAATCAAATTCAGAATTTGGATTGCAAATAAGATTAATAGAATGGAGGTAAAGTTGGAATTAGAAATTCCAGGAGCATTTCAAAAGTTGTCTCAAGAATTCAATGAATTCAAAGACAAAATCACCAAAGATTTTGACACATTGAGACAAGAAGTTGCAGCCCTCAAAGATCTGAGAACACAGTAGAATCCCTCAGTAACAGAATGGAGCAGGCAGAAGAACGGATTTCTGACACTGAAGATAAGCTTTTGAACACTCCCAAATACTCAAAGAGGAGGAGAAGTGGAGAGCAAAAACGGATCATTCTCTCAGAGAGCTCTGGGATACTGCAAAGAAAACTAATATTCACCTTACAGAAATTCCTGTAGGCAATGCGGTGGCTTCGATTTTACTATATGTGCTGCCGAAGCAAGCATGATGAGGTGGCTTCAAAAGGCACAGAGGCTCTTCTTCGTGAGATAATGAAGGAGAATTTCCCAGACGTGCTAAGAGATCCTGAAATTCAGATAGCAGATAGTTTCAGAACCCCAGCATGACTCAACCTGAATAAGCCATCTCCTAGGCATATTATAATTCACTTCACCAATGTTAAAATGAAGGAGAAAATTCGGCAAGCAGTCAGACGTTAAAAAAAACCATATCCTACAAGGGGAAGAACATTAGAATGACTGCAGATCTCTCTGCTGAAACTTTTCAAGCTAGAAGAGGGTGGTCATCAACTTTTAATCTCCTAAAACAAAATAACTTTCAACCCAGCACCCTGTATCCAGCAAAACTGAGTTTCATTTATGATGGAGAAATTAAATACTTCAATGACATTCACATGTTGAAGAAATTTGCCATAACGAAACCAGCTCTCCAGAATATTCTTAGACCTATCCTCCATAATGACCAGCACAATCTTCCACCACTAAAGTAAACTCACTCAGAAACTTTTGATCAATTCCAACTTCCACAGTGGCAAAAGGATTAAAATGCCTACTGGACTTTCAAAAAACTCAATAGCCAAAATTCTACCAGGTTCATCAATATTTACAATTAATATGACTGGCTTAAATTGCCCTTTAAAGAGGCACAGTTTGGCTAACTGGATATAAAAACTCAAGCCAGATATCTGCTGCATACAAGAATCTCATCTTACCTTAAAAGATAAATATAGACTCAGGGTGAAGGGATGGTTATCTATATTTCAGGCAAATGGACATCAGAAAAAAGCAGGTGTTGCAACTTTATTCACAGATACAATAGGCCTTAAACCAACAAAAGTAAGGAAAGGTAAGGATGGTCACTTCATATTTGCTAAGGGTAACACTCAACATGATGAGATTTCAATTATTAAAATTTATGCACCCAACCAGAATTCACCTCAATCTATAATAGACACTCTAACTGACATGAGCAACTTGATTTCCTCTAGCACCATAATAGTTGGAGATATTTTTTTTGTAATATTTTTTTCTTTTTTTTTTTTATTTTGAGACAGAGCCTCAAGCTGTTGCCCTGGGTAGAGTGCTGTAACATCACAGCTCACAGTAACCTCCAACTCCTGGGCTCAAGCACTTCTCTTGCCTCAGCCATCCAAGTAGCTGGGACTATTGTCATTGTTTTTTGGCAGGCATGGGCTGGATTTGAACCTGCCAGCTCTTGTGTAGGTTGCTGGTGCCTTAGCCTTTTGAGCTACAGGCACCAAGCCTAATAGTTGGAGATTTTAACACTCCTTTGGCAGTGTTGGATAGATCCTCCCAAAAGAAGCAAAGCAAAGAAATTTTAGACTTAAACTTAATCATTCAACAATTAGATTTAACAGACATCTACAGAACATTTCATCCTAACAAAACTGAATACACATTCTTCTCATCAGCCCATGGAACATACTCCAAAACTGATCACACCTTAGGTCACAAGTCTAATCTCAGCAAATTTAAAAGAACAGAAATTATTCCTTGCATCTTCTTGGACAATCATGGAATAAAAGTTGAACTCAATAACAACAGGAATCTGCATACTCACACAAAAACATGGAAGCTAAATAACCTTATGCTGAATAATAGCTGGGTCATAGATGAGATTAAAAAGGAAATTACCAAATTTTTGGAACAAAATGACAATGAAGACGTGAATTATTAGAACCTCTGGGACACCACAAAGGCAGTCCTAAGAGGGAAATTTATAGCACTGCAAGTCTTCCTCAAGAGAACAGAAAGAGAGGAAGTTACCAACTTAATGGGACATATCAAGCAACTGGAAAATGAAGAACATTCCAATTCCAAACCCAGCAGAAGAAAAGAAATAACCAAAATTAGAGCAGAATTAAATGAAATTGAAAAGAAAAGGATTATACAACAGATCAATAAATCAAAAAGTTGGTTTTTGGGGGCACCACCTGTGGCTCAAAGGAGTACGGCACTGGCCCTATATGTCAGAGGTAGAGAGTTCAAACCCAGCCCCAGCCAAAAACTGCAAAAAAAAGTTGGTTTTTAGAAAAAGTCAATAAAATACATAAACCTTTGGGTAACCTAACCAAGAAAAAAAGAGTAAAATCTCTAATTTCATCAATCAGAAATAGTAAAGACAAAATAACAACAGACTCCTCAAAAATTCAAAAAATCCTTAATGAATATTAAAGAAACTCTATTTTCAGAAATACAAAAATCTGAAGGAAACAGACCAATACTTGGAAGCACACCACCTCCCTAGACTTGGCTTGTTTCCTAGAAACAAGTGGAAATGTTGAACAGCCCTATATCAAGTTCTGAAATATCATCAACTATACAAAATCTCCCTAAAAAGAAAAGCCCAGGGCCAGATGGCTTTATATCAGAATTCTATCAAACCTTTAAAGAGGAACTAGTACCTATATTCTATATTTTCAAAATATAGGGAAAAAAAGGAATACTACCCAACACATTCCATGAAGCAAACATCACCTTGATCACCAAACCAGGAAAAAACCCAACAAGAAAATAAAATTATACACCAATATCACTAATGAATATTGATGTGAAAATATTCAACAAGATCCTAACCAACAGAATCCAGCAACACATCAAATAAATTATACACCACAACCAAGTGGGTTTTATCCCAGGATCTCAAGGCTGGTTCGACATATGTAAATCTATAAACATAATTCATCACATAAACAAATTAAAAAACAAAGACCATATGATTCACTCAATTGATGCAGAAAAAGCTTTTGATAATGTCCAGCATCCCTTTATGATCAGAATACTTAAGAAAATTGGTATAGAAGGGACATTTCTTAAACTGATAGAGGCCATCGACAGCAAACCCACAGCCAATATCATATTGAATGGAGTTAAACTGAAATCATTTCCACTCAGATCAGGAACCAGGCAAGGTTGTCCATTGTCTCCGCTGCTTTTTAACATTGTAATGGAAGTCTTAGCCATCACAATTAGGCAAGAAAAGGCGATCAAGGGTATCCATATGATTGTATATCTCAAAAATACCAGGGATTCTACTACAAAACTCTTGGAAGTGATCAAGAAATATAGCAGCATCTCAGGTTACAAAATCAACACTCATAAATCTGTAACCTTTATATATACCAATAACAGTCAAGATGAAAAAACAGTCAAGGACTCTATTCCATTCACAGTAGTGCCAAAGAAGATGAAATATTTGGGAGCTTACCTAGCAAAGGATGCGAAAGATCTCTGTAAAGAGAACTATGAAACTCTAAGGAAATAAATAGCTGAAAATGTTAACAAATGGAAAAACATACCATGCTCATGGCTGGGAAGAATCAACATTGTTGAAATGTCCATACTACCCAAAGTAATATATAATTTTAATGCAATCCCTATTAAAGCCCCATTGTCATACTTTAAAGATCTCAAAAAAATAAAACTTCATTTTATATGGAATCAGAAAAAACCTCAAATACCCAAGACATTACTCAAAAATAAAAACAAAGCAGGAGGAATCACGCTACCAGACCTCAGATTATACTATAAATCCATAGTGATCAAAACAACATGGCACTGGCACAAAAACAGAGACGTAGATGTATGAAACAGAATAGAGAACCAAGAGATGAACCCAGCTACTTACAGTTATGTGATCTTTGACAAGCCAATTAAAAACATTCAGTGGGGAAAAGATTCCCTATTTAACAAATAGTGCTGGGTAAACTGGCTGGCGATCTGTAGAAGACTAACACTGAACCCATCTTTCACTAAGATAGACTCACACTAGATTAAAGATTTAAACTTAAGACATAAAACTATAAAAATACTAGAAGAAAGTGCAGGGGAAACTCTTGAAGAAATAAGCCTTGGTGAATATTTTATGGGGAGGATCCCCCAGGTAATTGAAGCAACATCTTTTGGGACCTGATACACTACTGGGACCTGATCAAACTAAAAAGCTTCTGCACAACCAAGAACACAGTAAGTAAAGCAAGCAGACAGCCCTCAGAATGGGAGAAGATATTTGCAGGTTTATTTCTCCAATAAAGGTTTAATAACCAGAATTCACAGAGAACACAAACATATTAGCAAGAAAAGAACAAGTGATCTCATCTCAGGGTGGGCAAAGGACTTGAAGAGAAACTTCTCTGAAGAAGACAGGCACACGGCCTACAGACACATGAAAAAATGCTCATCATCCTTAATCATCAGAGAAATGCAAATCAAAACTACCTTGAGATATCATCTAAGTCTAGTAAGATTAGCCCACATCACAAAATCCAAAAACCATACATGTTAGCGTGGATATGGAGAAAAGGGAACACTTCTACACTGCCAGTGGGAATGCAAACTAATACGTTCCTTTTGGAAAGATGTTTAGACAAAACTTAGAGATCTAAAAATAGACTGGCCATTCGATCCTATAATTCCTCTACTAGGTATATTTCCAGAAGACCAAAAATCACATTATAACAAAGATATTTGTACCAGAATTTTTATCGCAGCCCAATTCATAATTGCTAAGTCATGGAAGAATCCCAAGTGCCCATTGACCCACGAATGGATTAATATATTGTAGTATATGTACACCATGGAATATTATGCAGCCTTAAAGA
This sequence comes from Galago senegalensis, assembly GCA_963575145.1. NCBI lineage: Eukaryota > Metazoa > Chordata > Mammalia > Primates > Galagidae > Galago > Galago senegalensis. The sequence goes on from CAUYTI010102461.1 coordinate 11,372, forward strand.
AAGATGGAGACTTTACCTCTTTCATGTTTACATGGATGGAGCTGAAACATATTCTTCTCAGCAAAGTATCTCAAGAATGGAAGAAAAAAATATCCAATGTATTCAGCCTACTATGAAACCAATTTATAGCTTTAAAGCTATAAACCAATTATAGCCCAAGAAGAAAGAGGAAGGGGAGGGGACGGGGGAGAAAGGGTGGAGGGAGGATAATTGGTGGGACCACACCTATGGTGCATCTTACAAGGGTACGTGTGAAATTTACTAAATGTAGAGTATAAATGTCTTAACACAATAACTAAGAAAATGCCATGAAGGCGTTTTTGTTAACCAGTTTGATGAAAATATTTCAAATTGTATATAAAACCAGCACATTGTACCCCATGATCGCATTCATTTACACAGCTATAATTTTTAAAAAGGCAAAAAAATAATACTTAAAAGAGAAAATCAAAGAGAAAATAAAAATTCTTTATCAAAATTCTTTATCAATTCTTTATTATCTGGAGACACCTGTAAACATTGGTATTTGTATCCGTCCAGATGTTTTTCTAAATGTCTCCTTCTCAAAAAAATAGTATCTACCATGTATAATTTTACAGTCTACTTCTGTAACCTAAAACATACCCAGAACAAATTTTCATCTCCTTAAATGTTATTCTACAACATGACTTGTCATGGCTGTATAATAATTCATTGTGTGGATGCCTCCTGTTAAGTATTTAGGTTGCTCTAGGTTTTTGCTGTAATAACCAATGCCACAAAATTCAATGTTCCTGCTAAATCTTTGCACATGATTTTTCCTTAGACTAAACTCCTAAAAATGTAATTATTGGGTCAAAACCTATATGTATTACTAAACTAGCCCCCAGGTAGACTGTACCAATTTATATTCCCACTCCCAGTAGAAAAGAAAAGCCATTTGTGCATCTCTGCCAAGAGTAAATTTCGTCATTAAAAATATTCTTTGAAGGCACCACTTATTCTATGAAAGCCTCCACATTGGCTCGGCGCCTGTGGCTCAAGCAGCTAAAGCACCAGCCACATACACCTGAGCTGGTGGGTTTGAATCCAGCCCGGGCCCGCCAAACAACAATGATGCCTGCAACCAAAAAAGAGCCAGGCGTTGTGGCAGGCGCCTGTAGTCCCAGCTACTTGGGAGGTGGAGGCAGGAGACTCGCTTGAGCCCGAGAGTTGGAGGTTGCTGTGAGCTGTGATGCCATAGCACTCTACCCAGGAGGACAGCTTGAGGCTCTGTCTCAAAAAAAAAAAAAAAAAAAAAAGCCTCCACATTGCTGAAAAGCAAGTATTTCATTTGAGTCACTAGATGACTCGTCCGGTTACTCTGAAGCAATTTCTGTCCTTGTGCCTGACCATTCATGACGTCTTGGGAAAGAAAATAGTAAGGAGGAACTTAAATGAAAAGTTAAAACGTACAGATCTTCCTATCTCTGCAGACACTGAAGAGGCCAGTGCTCCAGTCCCCACCCGTCTGGATAATCGCAGTGATTGTGGTCCTGTTGCTGGCTCCCCGAGCAGGCTGCTTCACCACCACTCGGGCTGGTCCGTGGTTCCTGGAGAGTCGAGGATGATGATTAATATGGAACAAAGAAGAGGTTTCAGAACAATAGCCCTTAGGCCAAGACAGGGATAAAGAGATAGAGACCCAGTGAAGCCAAGGGGCTCATCAAGCACAGCCCAAAGCGACTGGACCATCTCCCTCCCTTCTTTCATTACACCTGCTCCTCCCACTGTTGCCCATTTCTATTAATGGCACCAAAGTGCAGTCTACTTCTTTCGTGTTTCTTGGTGTTTCATAATAGTTAAATTCACAACTTTGGTACCAAGAGGCTTCAGTTCAAATACCAGCATTCCATTTCCCAGAGGCTTGACCTTGGTTAAGTGGCCTCACCTTTTTTTTTTTTTTTTGTAGAGACAGTCTCACTTTATCGCCTTCAATAGAGTGCCATGGCATCACACAGCTCACAGCAACTCCAACTCCTGGGCTTAGGTGATTCTCTTCCCTCAGCCTCCCGAGTAGCTGGGACTACAGGCACCTGCCACAATGCCCAGCTACTTTTTTTTGTTGTTGTTGTTGCAGTTTGGCCAGGACCGGGTTTGAACCTGCCACCCTCAGTATATGGAACCGGCGCCCTGCCCACTGAGCCACAGACGCTGCCCTGGCTTCACCTTTCTGCTTTCCATTGGTTTAGATGAAAAAATTACCTCATGGGGTTATTGTGTTGATAGGAGCATGCATGATTCTTTACTGCACCAAGGGGGTGTACAGCAAGTACAGACTCTGAGTAAGCTGTACCCAATGGGGTTGAGCCTTTGTTGAAGACAGACTGGTGAGGAACTGGACAGATGGGCAGAAGGAAATCTGGACTGGGCTATTGAAGTTGACATGTAGTAACACTTCAGTGAACCACCCAGAATTCAGAAAATGTCTTGGTATCAAACTATTGTATGATTGACCTGGTGGGACCAGGAAGTAAAACTTTGGATTGATTTTCCCTAAAAGGACTGGATATTTCCAGTGTCAATCTGAATTCGGAAAAGAAGGCACAGGGCTGAGCTTCAAAAGTTACATGAGGAAAAATGTCCTTCTGTTTCTGAGGCGAAATGTCCTTTCTGTTTCAAAGTCAGCTTTGCCTGAACTTCAACCTGGGGCTACCTGGAGTGTTTCCCATGGTGAAGGGTAAGCTGTACCTGGCCTCAGGGAAGGTGTAGGTCAGGAATGGGGTAGAGGAGCCCTAGAATGAGTCTGAGCCTGTACAGTGTGGTAATTATTCTGTTTGTGCTTCTGTTCTGTGCTTCTTAGTAAAGATTTGCACCTGGTTTCTGGTGTGCTACGAAGAATTAAAGAAAGAGCTTGCCTCATTCAACACTAAGAAGTGACAGCAGCATTTCTTCCTGTAATAGTTGTTGCATTAATAATCACCAAAGTTCAGCACCCAGGGATACAATATTCTGGAGGCCATAGTGGAACATTCCTAACCATCTTTAAAGCAACGCCCTAGGGGCATCTTGAAAACAGCTGGAGAGCCCTTTACCTCTGGTTTTTGGTAACAAAGCCAATGGGATTTCACAGTAACATAACATTCTGCTATTGTTGTTACTAAGATCCACATCTCTTTTTCATCCCACCAATACTGTTCACATCCACACCTTGCCAAACATGACAGCACATTAGTGCATTAAAAAAAAAAAAGCCTCACCTCAAACTAACTGCACAAACTTCCAAGGATGAGATACAGAAATTAGTATCATAACAAAGTTTCCCGTTAATTCTTAAGCAATCATCCTAATATTCTGGTACCAAGTGGATTTGGAGACCATCTACGCCGCAGGGGTCCTCAAACTTTTTAAACAGGGGGCCAGTTCACTGTCCCTCAGACCATTGGAGGGCCAGACTGCAGGCCCCAGGATGAGTTGGCCTGATGAGCAGGACAGGCAGCGGCCGCAAAAACACCTGGAGGGCTGAAGAAATGTCCTAGGCCAGCTGCATGTGGCCCACCAGCAGTAGTCTGAGGACTACAACAGCTTCCAAGGGGACTCCAAGTCTGCCACTAGTTAGGTGGCCCTGACAATGTAACAAAGAAAAACAGAGGAGGTAAGTTGGAAGGAAGAGAGCATTGAGAGAACATACTCAGTCTAAGTGCCAGAGAGACATCAAGAAGATACCTAACAAAAGGGCTGGAGGGCGGCTCCTGTGGCTCAGTGGGTAGGGCGCCAGCCCCATACATGGAGACTGGCAGGTTCGAACCCAGCCCTGGCCAAAATGCAACCAAAAAATAGCCAGGTGTTGTGGTGGGTGCCTGTAGTCCCAACTACTCAGGAGGCTGAGGGAAGAGAATCACCTAAGCCAGGGAGTTGGAGGTTGCTGTGAGCTGTGACGCCACAGCACTCTACCAAGGGCGACAAAGTGAGACTCGGTCTCTTAAAAAGAAAAAATAAGGGGGGGGGCTGGAAACACAGCAGCAGCAGAGCTTGGAAGAGAGGCAGTACGCCGCAAAGTGCCCTGTCTAGAAGAGTGCCGTGGAGCTACAAAACCCTTGAGCCCTTTCATCCACTTGGCAGTATAGAAATACCCAGTGTCTAACAAGCTTTTTAAGGGCCTATGTAAGTGTTTGAGACCTGGAAAGGATTGGCTCCAAAACATTAAAACTGCAAAATATAAATTAATTAACGCTCAATTAAACACAAAACTCTAGCATTATGTCAATTTGATTGTCAAATTAAGAAATCACAGTAAGCACTGTGGGAAGCTGAGGAGGGAGAATCACTGGAGCTCAGGAGTTCAAGACTCGCCTAAGCGAGAGTGAAACCCCGACTCTCGAAAAAAATGGAAAAATCCAGCTGAGCACTGAGGCGAGCACTTGTAATCCCAGCGGCTTCCGGAGGCTGAGGCAGTGGGATGCCCACAGCCCAAGTCTGAGGTTGCAGTGAGCTACCAAGCCACTGCACTCTGCTCAGGGGCATAAGGTGGGATTCTGTCTCAACAACAACAACAAAAAAGAAATCACAAATATTTTAATTACATTTGAAAACAACTTATAAGTTCTCTTGTTTTGCAAAAATTCCCAAGTATGAATGGTTGCTGAGAAGTAGCAGTTGTAAATTAATTACTCATAGTCAACTTCAAAAGCAAACTCACAAAAACCTTTTCATTTATTATATAGCAAGATAGATAGATAGATATAGATGTGATCTATGTGATGTGGGTATATTTTAATATGTTTGCTATTCCTGTAAATTCAATTGTGTTCCCCAAAATGTATATGTTGAAGCCCTAGCCCCACTGTGACTCTATTTGGAGACAGGGCTCTTAGAAAGTAATTAAAGTTGGCCAGGTACAGTGGCTCACATCTGTAATCTCAGCACTCTGGGCGGCCATGGCAGAAGGATCACTTGAGCTCAGGAGTTCAAGACCAGCCTGAATAAGAGTGTAGACCCCATCTCTACAAAAACTAGAAAAATTAACCGAGTGCTGTGGCAGGTACATGTAGTCTATAGTCCTAACTACCCGGAAGACTGAGGCAGGAGGATCACTTGAATGATCTCTGAAGCTGCTATGAGCTAGGCTGATACCACTGCACTCTAGTCCAGGGCAACTGAGTGAGACTCTGTCTCAAAAAAAAGAAGTAGTAAGTAATTCAAGTTAAGCAAGGGCATAGGGATAAGATGGTTCAATAGGATTGGTGGCCTTGTAAAAGGAAGAGAAAGAGATCTCTCTCTCCCTCTCTCTCTCTTTCTCTCTCCACCTGCATGCCTGGAGGAAAGACCATTAGAGCACATGGCAAATCAGAAAGGGACCCACCCATGTTGGCACTCTGCTCACAGAATTCTAGCTTCCAGAACTGTAAAAATTGATTTCTCCTATTTAAGCCATCCAGTCTAAGGTATTTTGTTATGGCAACCTGAGTAGACTAAGACATCCATAAAAATTTAACATTAGTCCTGAAGAAATGGCTTGTGTACATATCTTATTTCCTCTACCTCATGTACCTCTCACATGCCCAGCATGCAGCACACAACCCTGATGAATGTTTGTCAAATTGAATCAAATGGGTTTACATGTCTCTTTCGTTATAGTACTGAGTCTTCCTCTAATCTAGCTATAAATTATGTAATCTTAACTGTGTTTCATTCTCAAATAAAGGCACAACTCTCAGATGTGAATTGATGAAATACAAGCAGAAGGTAGCCTACAAGCTCGCCGGATCCTTCCACACAAACCCAGGCACTTACCTCTCACTGTGATGCCTGCAAGTTGGGGCTTCCATCATAAGGCTAAGAACTTCAGTCGTCTCTGATTTGAGTAAAGGAATTTCTTAGAGATGAGTACCTGGATTAGACTGTTTCTTGAAATGAACCATGTACAGGTAGCAGCCTTAGAATGGAATTTTTTGCTTCTGTCTCAGCGTTACCCATGTAACACCTTTTATTACAGCAAGGAAGCTTGTTTTCTATCTATTCCAAATCAAATAACTAGCATGATACCTTTTTCTCTGGTGGAAAAAAAAAGTTGCCTATTTCTCCATTTGCCTAATTTTCAACTCATGAAGAAACACATTACTTCTTTCCTTAATACCTTGAATCTTTGGTGATTTTTATATTAAAATGTTTGAAGTGACATATATTAACTAAGACATTTCAATTCAAAATTATTACTCGAGTCATAATTAAAATAACAAACATAGCTACCCCTCATTAAGCACCTTTTACGTGCCACTAGTTCCATTAGCTGAAAAAATATTGAGAGGCTGCTCCAGGTATCAGACTGAAATAACTATTATAGACAGACTTCTGTACATGACCACAGGGAATCTTATGCTACCAGGAATAGGAATGACTTTGCAAACAATGGGTAAAGCTGAAGGCCACAGAGTGTTTTGCTAAATCAGAGAAGCTGTCTATATGCCAAGAAATTTAACACACTAGTTAGTAGAAAGAGCACAAATTTTAGAGTTAGGCACCCAAAAGTTCAGAAGGGGCTCAGCTACATTCTAATTGTTTTACCTTGGGAAACACAACTTGTCACAGCCCTCAGCTCTGGTCTCTCCCTCCATAAAACTATCCTATCTGCTCAACTGCTGAGAGCATTAAACAAGATCATACACCCCCTATCTAGTAGGCATGCAGTCAATGGCAGCTGCTATTATTCTGACCACACGATCCCAAACACACCCTAGGGCATTCTGTATACCAAGAAACACAGAAAGAGACCTGGGCCAATTTTTCAATCATCATATGTGCTACCCAAAAACCTTAAAATTCAGTCAGCGGATAGCAAAGCACAGGGGTGCACACATGTAATCCAGATACCCTGGAGACTGAGGTGGCACAATCACTTGAGCCGAAGAGTTCGAGACCAGCCAGGGCAACACACTGAGACCCCTATCTCTTACAAAAAGAAAAATTTAATCAGGGTAATCCACCATTCCAGCTTACCCAGGACCTAGGATTTTCCCAGGACAGGGAATGTCCAAGGCTAACATCAGGACAGTCCCAGGCAATTTAAGATGGTTAGTGACCCTAATCCTTAGAAGCAGGGGGAGATTCCACCTGGCAGGCAGCAGGAGGCTGATGCCTGTCAAACTTTACCCTGCTCCTACTAAGGAACAGTGTTAGGAGGTCCGTGAAGTACACATCTTTCCCCTCTTTTGCCCTCACCCTCCTCTAGCAGTCTTCCCCTTCTTCTAGGAGCTAAGCACTAGCCCCACTCCATGTCCCACATGCCTGGTACTTCTCTCTAAAGTGTTTGATGCCCCTCTCTTCCTTAATCAAACTTGCAATATTAAGAAATTATTCTGGGCGGTGCCTGTGGCTCAGTGGGTAGGGCACCGGCCCCATATACTAAGGGTGGCAGGTTTGAACCTGGCCCCGGCCAAAACGCAACAAAAAATAGCCAGGCTTTGTGGCGAGTACTTGTAGTCCCAGCTACTTGGGAGGCTAAGGCAAGAGAATCACCTAAGCCCAGGAGTTGGAGGTTGCTGAGGGCTGTGTGACGCCATGGCACTCTACCAAGGGTGATAAAATGAGACTCTGTCTCTAAAAAAAAAATAAATAAATAAGAAATTACTCTGATTTTCTGCTTTCTTCCGTGTAGCACTCTGGTGGAAGCGAACACTCTCTCCCTGAGTTTGGCTGTGCTTCTTGAGGAGCGTAGGGTACATGGAACTTCAGTCATGACTGAGGCTGATGTAAACTGAAAGGTCTATCCCTTGCTGATGCCACCTCACCAGGAAACTCTTGGACTTCATTCAGCAGTCATGTAACTGCTATGAAAAGGAGCCAACGTAACCACTCAAACCCTCAACAAGGGCATCTCTGAGTTCACTGTGATGGCTGCAGGGGCTGAGCAGTTGGAGATCATTCTGCACCTCCCGGAGGCGTTTGTATACTCTAAGCAGGCCCTGGGGTGGGCCTGTGGGGTTTCCAGGCCTGTCATTTCCTGTTATGTCACTATCAAAGGAGGTTCACAGCTGAAGCAGCTGATCCAGTCCATTCCCCAGTCCATCAAAAGGCTTTTAGTCTAAACCTGTGGCCTCTGCCATACTCACCCTGCTGACTCCTCCCCTGAGATTATGTATCATATTATCTGTGTTAGCATGTAGTATTTGCAGCTACCTTCTATTGCTATACAATATTGTAGTAGAAAAAAAAACTTATTCTGCCTTCCACTCTGGCCTTCTTATTTCAAACTCTTAACTGAAGACAAAAAAAATCTTATAATTTCATTTCAAAGGGGTGGGAATTATTGGCCGTCACCAAAAATAAAATTTCATTTGGTCAGGGTCCAACATTTTACACTATGAAGAAACATCCCCTTCGCCCAAGCCAGCCCTTTTCTTTCCACTAGCCAAGCAAACCAGGAGCTAATCAGCCGCCCCTTTTCAAGTACACGTGGGAAGGGGTAGCAACCACTTTCTTCTCAGGCCCAGGTTTCTTTTGCCTTGTGTTCTTATAAAAAGAAATTGATTTGACATTCCAACCAAAGAGCAAAAGCTGGGAAAAAAATTAATAACCCTACTCCCTACCTTAAGTTGGAAATAAAACGTTGTTCATCTTCAGATGAGATGAGTGACAACAGTGGGGAGTGGATGTCGAGTAAGGAAACATCCTCAGGACACTTAGAGAAGTACCTTCCAAACCAATTCATAATGAGACGTGTTTTCTTGTCACTTGAACTCTCCTTTATCCTTTGGCAATAAGCTGATTCTAAACTTAGCTCCAATCCAAAGTGAATCATCTCTTGAAAGAATGCTCCCTCAAGGTTCTAGAACCTGAGGTCATAGCAATATAACTGACAAGACACCATTTTTTCTTTAAAGATAGGCATGCATTTAACTGGACATGGTCATCTTACCAATCTGATGGGAGATACCGCTGGAGTCCGTGTAATATAAACTTTAAAATGCAAAAAAGCAAAAAAGGCATCTTTGGTGGGAAAATTCATTTCAGAAATGACTCCAGTAAATATTTATCTAGCTGTCATTTGACCTTTTGTAGAGGACGCCAAGAGACAGACAACCTCTAAGCAAAATGATTTACAGCTGAGGGGTGGACTACCAGGCGACTTGTCCACAGGAGCTCCTCCTTATGGAGAAAGAGCCCAGGCCCTCGCACATGGTCATTGTTAATTACTCCCCTCACCTGTATCATTCTGTTGCAATAAAAGGCTGGTGCGGAGGTTGCTCGGGGCTACCCAGGAAAGTAAAGGCTAGCCAGCCTTCCACAAGCTTGTACTTCTAATCCGCCTCTCGCCTGGTTCCTTCCTGCGCTGAGACCAGGGCCATAGGAGCCCGACGGGTCCTGACACCTTTCCTTGGAAGATTTAGAAGGTTGCAGATTTCTGCCCGTGCCATGTGATAGAGAGGCAGTAAGAGCCTCTCTTCATCCCCATCTCTGCCAGTGCAATTCAGCAAGATGATACAAGTCCCATAACTAACCCCAAAACAGAGACAGAAAGGTCTTTCAGCCCAAGTATCATATTTTAATTCACCTTACAGGAAGTAATCTCAAGTTTGAGCTATGCTAGGTTGCCCCAAGCCTTGAAACCTTTTTAGAACTTTTAGAAATCATCTATCTTCCATATACTTCATAGATAATGCTAGGCAAGTGGTGCTTCTTTTCCACCCAAACAATATGGAATCTAGTGAACAAATCAGAGCTTGGCTGGTGATGACTCCCAGAAGCTCTGAATTCTCAGGGTCTTAGGAGCCTCTCAAGTATGCCTCTAGGACATGCCCTATGGATGTGTAAACCCCAGGAACACTGGGGAATAACCTTAGAAGGAATCTGTGATCATAAGTCAACATTATATTAAAAAGACAACAGAAGATACTGCCTTTTCATCAGACCCATAGGTAATGGTTGTTTAGGGCTCTGAACTTCAAGGCATTTACTTGAACAGGGTCATTAACAAAAACCTATAATACCTTATACCTTCCAAATCAAGATTCCTCAGACCCAGTTTGATGACTGCCTTCATTCTCAGGGTTCTAGGCAACTAAGTCTTCTTAACTATAAGGATGCACCCATATTAAGGACAGCTATGTTTCTTCCGCTTACCACTCTATTCCAAGGGCTTACCACAGTGTCTGGCACATAAATGGTTCTCAATAATTTGCCAAATAAATATACTATACATGAAATTCAGGTTTATTAGAACAACAGAAATTAAGAGGTGATTACTAGCTTTGCAAAAAAATTTACAGTAAGTCCTTTGAAGAGTTAACAATTACTGTACATGTAAGCTATGACTCCATATTTTAAAATTTCATTTGTACCCAACTTTTCTAATTAAACATCTATATTATGAAATGATTAATTCACATGCTAAACAGCTTTCACTTAAAAATAATCGAAAGGTTCAGTGCCTGCAGCTCAGTGACTAGGGCGCCGGCCACCTACCCTGGGGCTGGCAGGTTCAAACTTGGCCCAGGTCAGCCAAACAACGACAACTACAAAAAAAAAAAAAAAAAATAGCTGGGTATTGTGGCAGGCACCTGTAGTCCCAGCTACTTGGGAGGCTGAGGCAAAAGAATTACTTTAGCCTAAGAGTTGAAGTTGTTGTGAGCTGTGATGTCACTGCACTCTACCTAGGATGATATAGTGAGACTCTGACTCAAAAAAATAAATGAAATAAAAATAATTGAAAAGGAGAAAAAAGAAAAAAAATGTTCTTTACAGAAGAATGCCAACTATTTCTGAAAAAAAATAATAGCATGAAAAAGTCACCATTTTGCACAGCCCCCAGCATTATAACTTATAAGGAAAGAAATGTTCAAAGAGTATAAAAAACATTAGATAAAAAAGACTGGGAACACAATATTCTCAAGGTGCCAAAGTAGAACTCCATATATTTCTGATAGCAAGACAGAAAATATATCTTAATTATGAAGAGTTCCAGAAGTACTCAAAATGCTCAAAATGCATCTTTACAATTGGAAGTTCTGAAAGTGTTTAAAAAAAAAAAAAAAAAAGGACCTTTATAATAGTGTGTAGGCTGGGCGCCATAGCTCACACCTGTAATGCTAGCACTCTGGGAGGCCGAGGTAGGTGGATTGCTTGAGCTCAGGAGTTTCAGACCAGCCTGAGCAAGAGTGAGACCCCATCTCTACTAAAAACAAAAAAATTTGCCAGGTCGTTGTGGCGGGCACCTCCAGTCCCAGCTACTAGGGAGGCTGAGGCAAGAGCATCACTTGAGCCCAAGAGATTGAGATGCCACAGCACTCTACCCAGTACACAGAGTGAGACTTGTCTCAAAAATAAAATAAAATAAAATAAACTCTCTGGAAGTGATTTTAACAAACATGTCTTTACAATGAAATGTCTTAAACATGATCAAAATGTATAATATCTTCCACCTGAAGAATTATATAAATTATCAAGTTTACTATCACTAGGCCGGGAGTGAAGGCTCACACCTATAACACTAGCTCTGGGAGGCCGAGATGGGTAGATTGCTTGAGCTCAGTTCAAAACCAGTCTGAGCAAGAACAAGACCTCATCTCTTAAAAATAAAAAAATTGCCTGGGCATCATGGCAGGTACCTGTAGTTCCAGCTACTAGGGAAACAGGCATATGGATCTCTTGAGCCCAAGAGCTTGAGGTTGCTGTGAGCTATGATGATGCCATAGCATTTAACCCCAAGGTGAAAGAGCAGACTCTGTCTAAAAAAAATTTAGTGACACTAAATAGTGGGATAAACTGATATTATGAATCTCCTGATAGGATGCAATTAAAGTAATGTTCAATGTTAACCTATATTTCATCAAATCTTGAAACCACACTGACCAAAAGAAATTTAATTTGAACTACATAAGCAATTTTAAATTTTCTATAAACAAAAAAAAAAAAAGGAAAAAGATGAAGTAAATTTTTTTTGGTGAAATTAACTTTGACATTGCATTTTATTTAATATATTCAAAACAATACCATTTCCACATGTAACCCAGATTTTAAAAATCATTGAGATATTTTACACTCCTTTTGCTATATTAAGTCTTTGAAATTTGTTTATTCTGCACTTACAGCACATTGCGCTTTGAACTAGCCACATTTCAAGTGCTCTATAGACACATGTCTCTAAGGGCTAAAGCCCTGGACAACACAACTCTAGACCTACCTTCCAGTGTAAAAAATATAAGGGACAGAGGAACAAATTACCACCTACTCCTGCAAAGTGAAAATGCAGTAAGTATTCCTTTGTCACATTCTTAAGTCCCTTAGAAGCCAGGACCCTGCCCTATACTGGTTTTTGTTTTGTTTTGTTTTCCTCTTATAATTAAGCTCTATGCATAGCAGAGGCCAATTACAGACAACTGATGCTGCAAGTTTGGAGGAGGAATATTTTCTAATATAAATATAAAGTTATGTCCAAAGATAATAAGGAGAGGACAAACTCTTTTTTTTTTTTTTTTTTTTGATAGAGACAGAGTCTCACTTTATTGGCCTTGGTAGAGTGCTGTGGAGTCACACAGCTCACAGCAACCTCCAACTCCTGGGCTTAGGCGATACTCTTGCCTCAGCCTCCCGAGGAGCTGGGACTACAGGTGCCCACCACAACGCCTGGCTATTTTTTGGTTGCAGTTTGACCAGGGCCAGGTTTGAAAGCACCACCCTCAGAATACGGGGCCGGTGCCCTACCCACTGAGCCACAGGCACCAACCCGGAGAGGGCAAACATTTTAACCAAGTATCAGACACATAAACATCTAATAAATAATCTTGAATCTTTCAAGAAAAAAACTAGATGGGCACACTGCTTTAGACTACAGAAGACATGAAGGGAATGTCAATCTTACTCCCACTTCGGAAATCTGCAATGACTCTCCACAATTGACTTCAAATTTCACCCTGGAATCCAACAACCTTTACAACAAGGCCCAATTTCTTACCTGTTTCCAGTTTTTCTCCTACTCTACCCCACATAAACATTCCATTCCTGGTATCAATCTCCCAAATAAGCCATATATTTGTTTTTACTGCCAAATCCTTACCCACAGTGTCAGAGATAGGAAGGTGGCCCTACTCCAATCCCAATCATCATCCCTGAATCCCACCTCACCTGTGAAATCTCATCTGATAAACTCTTTCCTTCTCTGACCTCCTTATGGCCCTGAGAACACCAGCCTTGGGCAAACTCATTTCTGTTTTCCATGCATGAATTCTGTTATCTAATAAGTATGCTCCAATAAACTGAGAATACAAAAAACTAGGGTTCTAAATTCAACTCTGCCTCTAGTATATAGGACCTTGAGGAAGTAATCACTTTTTTGAAATTTCAAAATATTATAGAAGTACACACATTTTGGTTACATAATTTGCTTTTGCACATTTGAAATCCAAGTTGCAAGCATGCCTTTTATCCGGAGAGGATGTAAATTTACCCATCTCCCCCTCCCATGAAGTGAGCCACTTTTCATCTCTAGACCTGATTCTTCACATGGCCTCCTGCAGCACACCAGCTGGTTAGTGATTTACATAGGTGTTTGCTTTATTGCTAAGTTCCTTTTCTGAAAGGGGGGAAATGGGGTCCATTTTGTATAAATTATATTATTTTTTGTCTTTTATTTTTTGTGTATGTACCTTATATTTCAAAACTTTAAAAAGAGTTAAAATCTTTTAGAAAGGCACTAATATACTATCAATATAATAAGCCCAATGAGGACTATTTTTCCTTCAGCCTTGCAACTAATTGCTGTTTCTTCAGTTGAGTACCAGATTAAGTAATGGCCTTATGCTTTATTGCCGCCTTGTACAAACTTATGCATCTTTTTTTTTGAGACAGAGTCTTATTATGTCGCCCTCAGTAGAGTGCTGTGGCGTCACAGCTAATAGCAACCTCAAACTCTTGGGTTTAAGTGATTCTCTTGCCTCAGTCTCCCAAGTTGCTGGGACTGCAAGCGCCTGCCACAATGCCTGGCTATTTTTTTGTTATTGTTGTCACTGTTGTTTACCAGGCCTTGGCCCAGTTCAAACCCACCAGCCTCAGTGCATGTGGCCAGAGCCCTAACCACTGAGGTATGGGAGCCAAGCCAAAATTTACATATCTTTAAACATGACAAGCATATTTACCCTAGCAAGCAGCTCATTCTAAGCGAGGTGCATAAGCACTGAAACAGAGCAGAGGAACCATGAATCCCCACTCACACTTAATCCAAAGCAGCAAAGGTTCATAAGCTCATTTGATAAAATGGGTGTAATCACTGACAACATAATAATTATTTTCCTTTCTCTTTTTTTTTTTTGCCAAGCATGCATAGTTTAATTCACCTAAGTTAACTGTGAGTAGGCTTGATTTGGGAACTAGACTGCAGACAGCAGCAAAAGAACCTAGAGGGATGCAAAGAAACAGCTGCCTCAGAAAAGCCAGTGACAAGGACACGATTACAGCCTATAGCAGTCTTAAGCCAATGCACCTGGTGTATTCTTCTTCTTCTTCATTAGTAACTTTACTAAAGGCTTACTACTTGCTAAGCACTGTACCATGTTTAAAGTTTTCCTAGATAGAATCTCCTCTAAACATCTCACAATTTGCCTGCAAAGCAGGTGCCATTATTAGTTCCATTTTATAGATTAAGAAACTGAGGCTTTCGGTAACTGGCCAAGATCACCCAAGTAGCAAATGGAAGAACAAGAAATCTAATCTGGCTAGTCTGACTTCAGAGTAAGTAATCTTCCCCCACTATGCCATACTGCCTGTTTTTATCAGATAAATGATTTGTATTTGATTATTCCTGAGGGACCTTTCAGTTCTAATACTCTATGATTCGCTTCAACACATCCATGACAAAATATCCACCTAGGCCTAATAATCTATAAAAGGAAGCTCAATAAATCTATTTACATGACCTTAAAGTCAGAATTCAGGTTCCCTTGGATTATCAAAATTAGTCTTTCTCCATATTAAACCCATCCAAAATAAAGAAATATTTTCCTTCTTTGCTACTTGATGCTTTACATTTTTTTCTTATCTGAAAAATAGTTGGTATAGACAATATTAAAAAACATTGTAGCAAGAATAAAATAAAAAAATTTTAATATAATCACAGCATAACCTTCAAACACAACTGGATTCAACACGAATTTGGTAAATGCATTATTTCGAAGGTGGGGGGAAATCTTTTTAAATGCCTAAATTTAATGTAAATGAAATAAACTTGCCAACTATTGACATTAGCCTTGAAAAAAACATTGTTGGCTGTTAACTTGAATATGTTAAAGCTTTAAAAAGTCTAATAGAACATAGAACCTATTCATTCTTCATACAAAATAATGATCACAGTATCAAGTCAAAATATTCTCATTTTTTCTTTTAAAACATCATAAGATTTCTTTTCATCGAAAACAGAATCAGCTGTCTAATTTACTTTATTTTCCTTTTTAAAAAGACAGCTAACTCCATGAAAAAATATACTATAAAAAGTTATAGATACTCCTTAGCCTTTATAAACAGTATACATCCATTAAAAAAAAAAAAAAAGTATAGCACAAACCATTTCTCTTAGACACCCAAAGAAGAAGAAAAAATTTTATTAGGACCAGGAATAAAAGATGACTTGTATATAATTGTGGATACATGCAGAATTTAATGGTTAAACATGAAATCTATTTAGTCTAGCCTCAGGTTCTCATAGAGACTCAGTAGGCAGAATCAGGATGGTAGTAGCATCATTAAAAACCAGAATAAATATCCAATATGCATGAGTTTAATGAACTAGATAGATAATGGTATCACCAATATCTGCCCGCAGACCATTTTCAGTGAGATGAACTTTCTTGCTCACAAGGTCCACATCGAAAACAGCATGCTCAGAAATAGGGGTCTTCTCAGTGTGCTCTTTTCCTAGAACAGGAACTCGTCGAGGTCCCAATAGTGGATCATCAAATCTCATCAGTTTCACTTTGGAAAGGTCTACAGCAAAAAGAGATTATCAATATGAGCATTTAATTACAGTCACTGGGCTGGGTGCAGTGGCCCATTCATGTCTACAATTGTCTCATTCTGGGAGGCCACGATGGATCACCTGAGTTCCAGACCAGTCTGAACAAAAGCAAGACCCCCACCCCCATCTCTACTAAAAATGGAAAAATTAGCCAGGTGTTGTGGTGGGCACCTGTAGTCCCAGGCAGGAGGGTTGAGGCAGGAGTCTGAACCCAGGAGTTAGAGGCTATGTTGATGCCATAGCACTCTAGCAATGAGCAGCAGAGTAAGACTCTGCCTCACAGACACTGACTCAAACCCATGAATGAATCTTACAATTCACATTTTAAACACACTAACTGTTACATCAAAACAAGAATATTTTCATCAGATTATTAAATGGGACCTAATCTCAGGAGCAATGCTAAAATCTAATAAATCTTCATCTGTTTTCAGCTTTTACCCAGATCAAACTGTCAGAGATTCTGTATAACACATCTCTTGGAATTATAAACCATGAGAAAAAAAGTTGAGTGTATTTTTGACCATCATTCTATGTGGATTCTCAAATAATTCCATATGTGCTTAGATTGACCATTCTATAGAATATCAAAAAGTCTAAAACTTTATTCCTTTTCTTATGCTTCCTGGAATACACTAAACCATAAGAGTTGTGGTTTTTCTTGGGGAGATCCTTTTGGAGAAATAATTACTACTCTAAGAAATAGCACTACCAGTTTCTCATTTTGCTCAAAAAATAAAAGCATTTGTATTAAGTTGATGACAAAGAGAGGAGGACAAAGAAAAAGGGTACAGCTTTTAAAATTTTGAGTTTTAGAATGAGCTCCAAATACCTACTCTGCTTGAGATCTTCCTCATCTACTCTTGTGCAAACTGAAAGATGGCTCCTGGTAAAAAAAACATCTGTTCCTTAAATAATTTATGATATAACGATCTTGCCAACTAAACCCAAGAAAAATTTATTTATTTCAGCAATTCAGAGACTTCCCAACAATTTTATTTCATGTGGTGGAAAAATACCAGAAATGACTAAGAATTTTGATTCTGGATTTATGCCTTGTTTTAAGTGTAGCATGGCTAGTTATGCTTAACCTGATACATAGAAAAAGAAGGTATCTTCTAAATTACGTCCTACTCCTTTCTGAAACAGATGTCTGGGTAGTCCGTGAGATACGCTGCCTCACATTGACTCAGGAGTACAAAGCTTAGCATGAGAAGGATAAGATATAAAAGGAACTATTACTGCAGCTGGCGGCTATGCCAGGAATATAAGTTATCCATGCATTGTGATCTCTTTGGGAAACAAAGACTGAAGGACTGAAAGTTTTGAGATGGGATCTTGGGGCTTATAGAACAATTACCTGAGACTACCACAAAAGCAAACCCTGCCTGACAGCCTCAGCAGAGACCACACAATCCATTCCTTGACATAGCACAAGCCCTAAAAGTAAAAATGGGAAAGGAGTAGGCACAGTCTTCATGACAGCCATAATCTTATTTGGGGAAAGAATACAATTCATTTTAACAGCTATTCAAATTCAACTTGCACATCAAGGGTACCAAGAATTTCACTACAAAGGCAATGACAAGTCCTCTGCCTTTTTGTACCTCTCTCTTTCTCCTTCCTCTCCTTCTTCCCTTCCTGTTTCTTTCTGAAACAGACCTCCCTATCATCCCAAGCAATTCTAAATCAAATTGTCTCAAAGAAGCCTTAATACTCAAATGTAAGTGACAACATACATTTGCTTTGATGTTTCACCATGTAGTTCATTACTGTCAATAAATTCTTGGAGTTTTCTTAGTGGCTTTACTATCTTTTCTTATCCCAGACTTCTCTTATCATTAAAAACATTAAAATTTAAGTCCAAAACCACACAAGATTCAAGGCCCTTAGAGAAAAGATGAGAGTGATTCACAATCCCTAGGGATTGATAATGTGAAATGAAGCTTTCCACCTCCAAGTTACTAGTTCACCAATGGCATGGGTTGTGAGTGATTTAAATTCATTATCATCAAATGGTTGGTCAGTGGCCTTCGTGGAATGAAAGGATGGTTTTGTACAGTTCTTCCTGGACCAAGATCATAATCTCCCTCAAAGCAATTGGCACTAATTAGACAACTTGCTGGCTATTACAGCAAACAGAGCAAGAACTATAGTTATTGAATTTAACTCCTCTTCCATCTCATATACTCAATATACTCAGCCCACTCAGACATCAAAGCATCTTGAAGGCTTTTGGAAAAGTATCAAAGTTGGATCTCTTCTGTAGATATTTACAGGAATATCAACTTCAAATTCCCCCTAATGTTTTCATTTTCTAAACTTTACAACAGCTACAAATACCAAACTTAAAGAAAAATTTATGATAGTGTTATTCACTGCTAATATGATAAAGGAGATAAGAATTATGCCAGAAGCTTAGTGAGAAAAGACAAGAGATAGTAAACAATTTCAGTACAATTCAGCAGAACCTAGTCAGTGCTACATGTCAGCACATTAAAAAAGAAAAAAGATTTAACATTATATGATACAGTTTTCAATACAGGAATACATTCACTCATGTGCAACAGCCTCATAATAATCCCACCCAGTATCCACACAAATATCTATTTTCTTCAAAAGCCTTTAAGGCCTTGCTCTTCAAGGCTAAGAGTACTCACAAAATATCACAACTGAATATATGCAATATAAAACTGTCAAATGACAAACCACAAAGCAGCTTCCTACATGTTTGTTTTCGCAAATTCTCAGGTCCTGCTTCTTGTAGTTTGAGAGTTCTAATTTTACCTGTACCTTTCTTACTGCATCTGTAGCTTCTTCTCAGATGGTGACTACAGCACAATGGCTTAGTCCCCCACCCTTCACTAGATGCAGCTCCTATCAAACAGTGCTGTATGGACTCCCCAAACTCCCAGGACATACACAGGCCTCTCTACATACAGTTGTTTCTATATACATGTGTTAGTGTTTCAATAAATGTCCACAGAAAAGAGACAAATAAACTTTAAGAGAACACAAAATAATGGCAGAATGAATTCCAAAGGGCTATTTCAAGTCTTCTATTTCAATGGAATAATATTATTACACTACCCTGAATATACTTCTATAAATTAGCTCACTGTCTGAGAATTTTAGTAGAAAATGTTTACAGTGATCAAAAGTGGCCCAATCAACTTTTGACTATTATCAAAAAGAAAAAAGAGGATCGGCGTCTGTGGCTCAAGCGGCTAAGGCGCCAGCCACATACCCCTAAGGTGGTGGGTTTGAATCCCCAGCCCGGGCCCACCAAACAACAATGATGGCTGCAACCAAAAAATGGCCAGGCATTGTCGCAGGCGCCTGTAGTCCCTGCTACTTGGGAGGCTGAAGCAGGAGACTCGCTTGAGCCCAGGAGTTGGAGGTTGCTGTGAGTGTGATGCCATGGCACTCTACCCACGGGGATAGCTTGAGGCTCCGTCTCAAAAAAAAAAAAAGAAAAAAGAAAGATACTCCAAAAATAGAGAATCTCGACATTAATTTTTCTTCAGAATTCATAAGAAAAATAATACAGAGACACACTAACACCCTTCACATCTGCTCAGCTGGGTGATGAAAAAGAAAGCCAAAAATTATTATATTGAATCTAATCACAGAAGATACAGACTTTATCTTGATAAGAAATTAATATTATTTACATATTTTACCAGAAGGCATACTATTTCGACTTCAGAAGAAAAAATATGAGCTTTGAGATCAATTAGACAGACCTGAGTTTAAATTCTAGCTCCAGGATTTACTAGTGAAACACACTCTACAAGTTACTTAGCTTTTCTGAGCCTCCATTTCATCTCCTGTACAAGGGAAATAACAGTAATACCCTCTATGTAATAGGGCTGTAAAAGGATTAAATGGCAAATATATGACACACTCAATCATTTTTACTTTGTTTCTCTTCTTTTCCCAGGAAGAGACCCAGCTGGGGATGATAGTTTAGAATATTAAAGGCATGTGGCGCTAATTCCAAAGACATTCTGAAAGACAGAAATCACTTGTTATAATTTTAGAACTAGGTGGATGAGTCTTAGAAAATTATCTAACCCAGTTGTCCTCAGCTTACTAAAAGAAAAATTCATTTAAAGTTTAAGCCATGCATGGTGGCTCAGGCCTTTAATTCCAGCACTTTGGGAGGCCAAGGTGGGAGGAACACTTAAGGTGAGGAGTTTGAGGTCAGCCTGGGCAATACTATGAGACCTTATTTCTACAAAAAATAAGAACTTAGCCATGTCCAGTGGTCCTAGCTACCTGGGAGGCTGAGGCAGGAGGACTGCTTGAACTCAGGAGTCCAGGTTATTATGAGCTATGACCACAGCACTGCACTCAGCCTAGGTGATATAGCCAGACCCTGTCTCTTAAGAAAAAAAAGGCTTAAGTGATACGGTAAAGTTACCAAAATACCTAGTCATAGAACCTCCCCAAAAATATTGGTTTCCTGATTGTGGGGCCAGTACTTTTTCCATAATACTACACAGCTGCTCCTAAGAAACCAGCTACTCTTCTTCTCCACCCTCCACCCCTCAGCATCCCCTTAAAACTTACACAAGCTACTGCCAAATGTGAGTTTCAAGGAAACCATTTACCTTTGATTCCTCGGTCCATTTTCATTAAACGTCTAATTATGGAATCACAGTTATCACCTTGCCTGATTTCAATTTTGGCTGAGAAGTGACCATTGAATGGTTGAGGATTCACTAGGGAAACTGACACACCAGGCTAGAAAAGAGAAAATAATTGTTATAGAAAATCAAACTTGAATACTGCCAAGGGATAGAAAATCTCTTACATTTTTAACAGAGACAGATGTAATTCTAGTATTCTAAAATCATGTCCATGCATACTCGAATATGAAAGAAAAGGCTCGGCGCCTATAGCTCAACCGGCTAAGGCGCCAGCCATGTACACCTAAGGTGGCGGGTTCGAATCCCCAGCCCGGACCCGCCAAACAACAATGATGGCTGCAACCAAAAAATAGCTGGGCGTTGTGGCGGGTGCCTGTGGTCCCAGCTACTTGGGAGGCGG
>CAUYTI010102462.1:0-18118 GCA_963575145.1 Galago senegalensis
TCTCCATCCTTCTTAATGGCTGCATAGTATTCCATGGTGTACATATACCACAGTTTATTGATCCATTCGTGGATCGATGGGCACTTGGGCTTCTTCCATGACCTGGCAATTATGAATTGGGCTGCTATAAACATTCTGATACAAATGTCTTTGTTGTAATGCGATTTTTGGACAACTGGGGATATACCCAACAAAGGAATTGCAGGGTCGAATGGCAGCATTTCTATATGTCAAGAGCAAACAATCTGAAAAGTAATCCCATTTATGATAGCTACAAGTAATCTCATTTATGATAGCTACAAATAAAATAAAATACCTAAGAATTAACTAAAGCTGTGAAAGATCTTTACAATGAAAACTATAAAACATTCATGAATGAAATTAAAGAGGACAATAGAAAATGGAAAGCTATTCTATGCTCATGAATTGGAAGAATCAATATTGCTAAAATGTCCATACTACCCAGAGCAAACTACAGATTCAATGAAAGCCCACTAAAATATCAATTGCATTTTTCACAGAAATGGAAAAGAATAAAAATATTAAAATTTATACGGAATCACAAAGGTCCATTCTGAATTGGAAGAATAATAAAACTGGAAGAATCACATTACCTGACTTAAAATTATACTATAGAGCTGTCACAATCAAATCAGTATGGTAATGGCATTAAAAACAGACACATAGACCAATAGAACATACAAAGAACCCAGGAATAAATCCACACATCTATAGTGAACTCTTTTTTTTGACAAAGATGCCAAGAACATAGACAAGAGTAATTACAATCTTTTCAGTAAAAAGTGCTTGGAAAACTGGATATCCATATACAGAAGAATGAACGTTGACTCCTATCTCTTGTCAGAAAAAAAAAAATTCAAAATAAAATGGATTAAAGGCTCAAACGTAAGTATAGAAACTACAGAAAGAAACATTGAGGAAATGCTTTAAGACATTGTTTTGGGCAATTAATTTTTTTAATAATACCTCAAAAGCACAGGGAACCAAGACAAAATTGGACAAATAAGATCATCAAACTAAAAGGCTTCTGCACACCAAAGGAAACAATCAATGAAAGGAAGAGACACCCACAAAATAGGAAAAATATTTGCAAACACCCCTCTGATAAGTGATTAAGAACTCCCTTATTAATAAGAAGCTCCAACAGTCCATTAGGAAAAAAATCAAATAATCTTATCTAAAAATAGGGAATAGATCTGAATAGCTATTTCTCAAAAGAAAACATGCAAATGGCCAATAGGTTTATGAAAAAATTCTAAACATCATTAATCATCAGGGAAATGCAAATTGAAGCTACAATGAGATATCATTTTACCCTAGTTAAAATGGCTTTTATGAAAAATAGTATAAGCAATAATAATGCTGGTAGGATGTGGAGAAAGGTGAACCCTCATACTTTGTTAGTGGGAATGTAAATTAGTGTAAACCCTATGACAAACAGTAAGGAGGTTCCAGAAGATTAAAAATAGGACTAACATATAATCCAGCAATCCCATATCTAAGTATATATCCAAAGAAAAGAAACTGGTATATTGAAAAGATATCTGTATTCTCATAGGTATTGCAACACTATTCATAATAGTCAAGATTTAAAATCAGCCTAAGTGTCCATCAAAAGATGAGTTGAAAAAGAAAATATGACACATATAAAAATGGAATATTATTTAATCAGTAAAAATAATGAAATCCTTGCATTTGCCATAACATGGATAGAACCAGAGAACATTATGTTAAGTGAAATAATCCAAGCACAGAAAACAAATTTTGCATGTTTCATTCATGAGAGGGCTAAATATCAAACCAATTAATCTCCTGGAAACAGAGAATAATATGATGGTTACCAGAGGCTGAGGAGGGTTGTAGGTGGGGAGGTATAAAATAGAGATGGTTAAAAATAAATAAATAAAAATTTTTGAAAAAGTGGGGATGGTTAATGGGTGCAAAAATATGGTTACATAGAATAAATAATATGTGATAGCACAAGAAAGAGACTATAGTCAACAACAAGTTATTGTACGTTTTAAAATAACTAAAAGAGTGGAATTGGAATATAAATAAATGATAAATGTTTGAGGGGATGGATACCCCAATTGCCCTGACTTGATTACTACACAGTGTATGCCTATATTTAAACATCACATGTACCCGATAAATATATGCAATTACAGACTCCTATAAAAAGTTAATTGGGAAAAAACTCTGTGAAATTTGTTAAACGTGCTTTTGAACAAAGACACTAAGACACTGGCTGAATGCTAACAAAGTAGATCATGGTCAGTTAGACAAGGCAATACCACCCAAGAGGAAAAATATGGGTCATCTAAGGCTTCACTCAGGAGATGTTCACCATAGTGTATACTTTACACCGCTTGTGCTCCTGATAAACTCCTTTATTATTTAGTGCTTATTTCAAGTCTTCCCTGCTCAATATGTAGTTGTACTAGGCAACATTTAAGATTCCTCCCTATCTGAGGATCCATAATCTCTACACTATAGGAGCCTCCAGGAAAGAATATATTTTACTCCTACTTCTATCCCCTACTACACAACACAGTTTGAGATAGAGTAGGTAATCAATGTGAACTAGTTAAACTGTTTATTGATTTACCTTAGGCTTTAAAGTTATTGCTTCCTCTTTATCTTAATTAGCCAGGAGTAGGATATGAAGATTAGAGGTGATGGGAAGGAAAAAATGTGCTCACTGGAGGAACTACTATGTGTCAGGCACTGAGGAGAACACTTAATCCTAACAACTTCAGAGGTAGGTACTATTTTATTTCTATTTTACTGATGAAGAATTTATTGTTTAGAATTTATGGTTACTTCAGAATCATAATGGTAGTAGCATAAACATCATTGGTAGGATCTGATTTCAGGGGTTGCTTAGTTATCCTACTGGCAGTTCTCCACCAGTCCCTCCACAGTTTAACATGAGCACCTTGCAGAATTCCAGCACAAATTCAAGTCAGTAAACTATCCAAGGCTGTTCTTTCTGCTAACAGGAACACTAACACGCTAGTAAATCATGTAGGAATTTACAGCTACTTTGATTCCCCATACATACCTTCCATATTACCCCTGAAACTTTGAAACACTTGTTGGGGGCTCACTCAGGAGTTTTTATCTTAAAATGCATCTATCTCATTTACTTAAGGGGGTCAACTTATACTCCTTTGTTTTGGGGGATTTTTGTTTTGTTTTGATTTGTTTTTTGCACTAAGGAGAAATTGGGGGGAAAAGGTAAAAAAATTCAGAAATAATTAAATTAAATATTTTATTGGAGACAGAGGCCAGAAATGCTAGAGGACCTCAGAGAGAAAGGATCTTGGTGGCTATCTGGCTGAGAGGAGGAATTGGGAACTTCCAAGAGATACATCACTTGATAGAAGATAGGGACTGTGGAGTAGCGGCCCTTTTTATTTGCCTAAACCCTACTTTATTCATTAAGTTCATATGTGATTATTTTAAAGAAACTCAAAGAAGAGCACAATAAGACAACTAAACATAAAGATACTAAATGAGAGAGGCATTCAAATTTTAATAGGAGAAATTAAGCCTCTACCCAAATCCTACTAAGGAATCTACTTAACACACTTGAGTTTAAAATTATTGGCCTGAGATAATGCCATGATGACTCAGCCAGGTTTGATCAAAATTTTCTGAACTGAAAGAAATGGCCTTGAGAGTATAGCTAACAGTTTGCTAACATGCTTACCTGAATCTAGAGTATTGGCACTAATTGCAGTTTAAAGAACAACATACCAGGAAAGCATGGACATGTGAGCTTCATTTAATATCTCACTACTGAATATAAATCAATGAACTGGCAATCTATATAAACAAAATAACACATCTTTTTGATGAGTTATTTTGGGCACTATATATATTTCATATGCACATTCAAGAATTACAACATTCATTTTTTGCTAAAATATCTTTCTTATATTAAATAAGGGAAATTGTTTATTCATTCTATAAATATTTAATTTATTGAACCTACTACCATATATTAAGTACTAGACCCTGCACATCTCGGTGATCGAGGTAGACCCTTAAGGAGTATCTACCTTGTGGAGGGTATAGTTTATCAGAAACAAATATATATTTAAAATAACACAAAGAAAGTTCTGTGTCCATAGCACAGTGGTTATAATGCTAGCCATATACATCAAGGCTGGCAGGCTTAAAGGCAGTCTGGGCCAGCTAAACAACAGTGACAACCACAACAAAAAATAGCCAGGCATTGTGGCAGGCGCCTATAGTCCCAGCTACTTGGGAGGCTGAGGCAAGAGAACACTTAATCCCAAGAACTGGAGGTTCCTGTGAGCTGTAACTCCAAGATACTCTACCAAGAATGACATAGTGAGAGTCTGTTCAAAATAAATAAATAAATAAGTAAATAACAAAGAATTTCATAATTTAAACATATGATGGTTTTGGTTATTTTAATATCCTTAGTTCATAAGAAATTGATAATCTTACATTGGTCTCTCAATATTATTCTGGCCCATGAAGTGTAAACATTTAGGAACCACTGAAATTAGAGGGTAAAAGTAGCTGAAATAGGGTAGTGCCTGTGGCTCAAAGGAGTAGGGTGCCAGCTCCATATGCCAGAGGTGGTGTGTTCAAACCCATCCCCGGCCAAAAAAAAAAAATTAGCTGAAGTAATAGAAGAAAAAGAACGTTTTAATTATGAGAGAGTGAAAGAAATAGAATCTAGAAGGCAAGAATGTCACAATCAAAACAGATATTTTTAGTTTTCAAGATCTGAAGGAAAGATTACTTCTTGTGGCAACATCTTTAGTATGAGACTAAGTAATGGGCTGAGGATGCTCTCTGGACATAACAAAGACTTACTGTGGATTTTTTTATGTGTGAAAGGTATTACATATGTTATTAATCATTACAACATCTAGAAAGACCATACCATCAATATTATTATCATTCTGTAAGTGAAGGAAGTGAGGCACAAAGAGGTTAAGAAACTTGGCCACGTTCACATAGCTGTACGTGATTTAACCTAGCCTATATTCTGAGGTCAGACTTTTCAACTTCTATGCCTACTGCCTCTAATGAAAAAGAGTCACTATAATAACAGAAACTAAAACACTGTGAGACTAGAAAAATAAGCGAGTCATCAATACAATGGCTTAGAAGACAATGAACAAAGTTTCATGATGTACAATAAACATCAATCAATATATACAATGCTTTTCATAGTTTGTTACTGATAAGTAACAAATATAGCCTGAATTTACTTTTGCTTATTTATTTTTATTTCAGATTAATACAGGGGTACAGATGATTAGGATACATTGTTAGCCTCTGTTAGGAAACATCCAATTTGTATTTAAAATGAGTGCTCCAGAAAACAATGGCAGATTTTCCAGGAGCCAATGAAGTTAACTTTTTTTTTCTTTTATACTTCCCAAAAGTAATTACATTCAGTAACCTAGCATTCCTGGGAAATATGATTCAAAATGTACTTTTATGGGAATTTACTTTATGATAGTTATTCCTCTTTGTCAAGAAAGACAGAAACTCTTAATTTCACTCCCACTACCAAACAGAAAAGACTCTTAGTTTTACATCACTATCAAAAAGCTGGGAGGGACTTTATTACTTTTGTGTATTTTTAAATCTAGCTGTATTACTTGGGCAATCTATTCCTGGAGAATGTATCTAGAATCAATTGGAATATAGAAGACACATAAATCTCTATACGTGAGATTACTCTAGGACACGTAAATCACTCTATGATCATCAAATGGGATACACATGTATAAATTTTTTACATCTAAAACAAAAGAATTATTCAAAAGATCAATGAATCAAAAAGTTGGTTTTAATTCAAAGAATCCTTAATGAATACTACAAAAAAAATTATTTTCAGAAATACGACTGAAAGAAATTGACCAATACTTGGAGGCATGCCAACTCCCTAGAATTAATCAGAAAGAATTGGAAATGCTGAACAGACGTGTATTAAGGACTGAAATAGAATCAACTATACAAAGTCTCCCACCCATTGTATTAACAGCCTCTCCTCAGGGGCCCTCTCCAAATGCCTTTTTCATGTATTAACAAGGACAGAATTTGAAAAGTGTGGCTTACACCAAAGACTCTTAACTGACAAAGTCTCCAGCTCTACCTCAGCACTTGTGTTTCTCTGGCTCTTACTCTAAAGTGCCCGTTGTTCTTTTAAAGGTGTTTGGTAGCCCCTCCAAAGAGCTGGTCAACACAGCTCCATTCACAGATACAAATTAAGATTAAAAGCATTTATATTATATGCATGCATCATCCAGACCGTGGGAATGCAGAGTAATAGCATTTCTCGAATAAAAACATTCCGAAAGCCATAATCCACATGCATCACCTCAACCTGTGAGTTAAAATTTGATAGCCAGTAGACTCCCTGCTCCACACACAAAACCCCAAACCTAAACCACCCCTCACTGAACCCATTTCCTCTGAAGGAAGGAAGAAAAAAAGGGCAAAAGGAGAAAAAGGAAAGAAGGAAGAGGGAAAAATAGTACTTTTAATATTCTTTTGCAGGGGAAAAGTATGTATATATACACCCTCCATATTTTAGCAACTTTTCTACTCCTGTAATAGCAAAGATTTTATGTTTTGTCCAATAAAATTCTATGTAATTTGTACCCCTTTTATATTTATTTTGATAACTTCCCAATTCATTCTTTTTGGGGGGAATGATAACTATTGTATTTCTAACAGCACAAACTATATAGTAGGATCATGACCCAAAGAGCTAGAAGACAATTTTGTGAACAATAATTTATAATTGTGAATAATAATGTTTTGATGAGGAAAAAATATAACCAACTCAAAGGCATATGCCAATCAGTTTTATTAGAAAATGATAATGGCTGCAATTCATGGATTATTGATCTACTCTCTATCAGACACAAAGATGCTAGAGGCTTTACTTACATCCTCATTGGTTCCTCGTGACAATCATAATGGGGATCATTCTCCCAGGTTATGGATAAGAAACCTACAAGAGGTGACAGTGAATCTAGGATTCTAATGCCCTTCTTTTTCCCCAAATGACACAACTCACAGCTGTCCTCTCTCTTCAAAGAAAACAGGCCATGCCACCCAAGGACTGCTTTCCATCGTGTGGCAAGTTTCCCAGACTGCATTCGTAGTAATCAATTAGTAATTAAAGCTCTACAAACCCTTTTAAATGATGTCATCACTTCCCAGAGAACTTCAAAAGAATCTTGAACATTCTCCAAAAAGATATAACCAATAATACACTGATGACATTCAGTCTGATTCATACGCTATTACCAAAAGGAACAAAGTAGATTAAGAAAAAAAAAATTCTATAAATTAAATGTAATTCATTAAATAACGCTAGCAAGCACTGCACGTCAGAAAGCCAAGCTCACTCAGCCTGTGCTTTTGTGCCTCTGGTAATGTCGTCTAACTCTACAGAGAATAAACACCATCTAATATCCTCGAACCAGTCATCCAAAAATGTCTTTAAGCTTCTGAACTACATTACTCTTAACACAGAGAGCTGAAAAATTGAAAAGTTCTTTGCTCTGGGTCTTAGGTCCTCTTAAGCTCTTAGTCCACCCTGTGGCTAAAATGCAAAGGACAAAAGGAGTAGCAAAAGGACAGTAGCTAAAAGATCCACAGAATATTGACAATCTGTTAATATAGATCCTCAGACTCTTTACCACCAAGATGTGTCTATAGTAATGATAACACCGATATCCCTTTCATACGTAAAAACAAAGCTTTTATAATTACACTGATAGCAGCCAGAGGTAACCATGTTCGGGATTTTTGATTTACCTAATTGTTTCTAATAAACCATTACCTCAGAGTGGTTTAATTGAATTTAGTTTATTACTTTTTGTTAATCACAAAACTAACTTTATTATATTTTTTTCCACTTAAGTTTCTTGGCTAAATATCTTCACTGTCCCAATGAGATCTGGCTTCTGGTTCTTTGCTGGTGGCAGAGTGATGCACAGAGCTGCCTTCCAGCTTATTCTTTAGAACCAGTATGGGGTGGCGGATGTTAAGGTGTCAAACTCACTAAACCACTAGCCACACGTGGATCTTGAGCCCTTGAAATGTGGCCAATCCAAAGTAAGAAATGCTGGGAGAGTAAAATGTCCACGATATTTCATAACAAAGAAATAGAAAGAGTATAAAATATCTTGATACTGTTGACACTGATTACATACTGAAAGAATTTTTTGATATGTTCGTATTCTTCAAAATATCTTTGCCTCTTTCTTAACTTTTTTAAATGTGACTACTAGAAAATGTTTAACTACATTTCTATTTCCGTTGGAAAACCCTGCTCTGTGCTGCAGTTTGAATTTGGGATCTGTCAGTCACCAGCCGAACTGCCACACATGTTGTGTGGGCTGTGTAATACACAGGGGCACCTGGCAGCAGGTGCAAGCAGGAGCCAAAATCCACCCTTTGCTCTACCAGCCAAGCCATCTCCAGGGTAAGAGCCTCTTCCTAGTTTGTTCACACCACCACACAGGATAGGTAGAGCCTTGCTTATTAACTGCCTGACGTTGGGCAAGATACTTAACCTATTTTCCTCATCTATAAAATGGGGGAACTCTCCTGAAAAAATTAAATGAAGTAATTCACATCAAAGGGCCTAGGCCAGTGTCTAGCACGCAGTAAATTTCAATAAATGTCTTAGCATTAGCTTTTCTGTATAAGTCATCCCCAAATCTGACTCTTCCATTCTATTGACATTCTTCAGAAACACTCTCCTTATAATACAGCCATCCCTGGAGTATCTGCAGGGAATTGGTTCCAGGATGTCCCCACCAACACTAACATTTGCAGATGTTCAAGTCTCTTTATATATAAATGGCATCATATTTATAGACAGCCTATACACATCCTCCCATATACTTTAATCATCTTTAGAATACTTATAATACCTAATACCATGTAAATCAGCAGTTCTCAACCTGTGGGTCACAACCCCTTTGTAACAATGAAAATACATCCTGCCTATCAGATATTTACGTTAGGATTCATAACAGTAGCAAAATTATAGTTATGAAGTAGCAACGAAAATAATTTTATCATTGGAGGAACTGTATTAAAAGAACATGGCATTATTAGGAGGCATTAGGAAGGTTGAGAACCACTGATGTAAGTGCTATATAGTTGCTCTACTGCATTGTTTTCTATGTGTATTAATTTGTTGCTGTATCATTACTTTTTTAATGTTTCTGATCCACAGTTGGTTGCATCCACAGATGTGGAAACCATGAATAGCGAGGTCTAACTGTACTGGTCCTTCAAGCGTGTGATGGTTTTCTCCCTCAGACCTCCATGATTTCAATGAAAGTCAGAGTAGTCAGGCATTCTTTCCCAGCAGTTTACTGATGAAATGGAATAGTTCCCAGAAGGTGCGACCGTCGGATTTTGCCAGAAGAAACTTTACCACAACTATCAGGAAAGAAATACAATGAATGGAAAGATCCGTTTAAATGAGTAAACGGATGTCTAAGAAAAGAAAAGGAATGTCAAATTATTCCCCATCCACTTGCTGAGACTGTATCTCTTCCCCTCAAAATGGATGCCAGGTGTGTAAGAAAGATAAAAACTTTCAATTAAGCCAATACATAAAGATTAAATGACCTTTAGAACAACTAGTGTACTTGGAAAGGCTATTAATCATCATTAGAGTACGTGTCAACCATTATCCAAGAATATGAGGCCGCAGACTGGGCACACCATTTCACAGGTGATAATATTTCACTTCAAAGTGCAAAGTGACAAAGGTCAACTAGTTGAAGCAGGAATACGAGCCCCCGTCAGGGAGAGCTGTTACCTCAGCCTGTTTTCCCACTAGGTGGAAATGAGTTACTGGACACAGACTTCATTAAGCTGGAAGCCCAATTACTATCACATGGCGTCAACCGTATTGCAATTACAGTCCTTCCGAAAGGCAGCCAGCCACCGTTTTCAGTAGAGAAACACTGGTTTGGACAAGGTTTATAAATGATTTTCATTAACTATCATTTACCATTAGTGCAAATAAAAGCACTAAATGCCCACTTTGCTGTAGAGAATGACCTTTGGCCCAGATTCTCTCTCTAACCGATGAGGGCTAAATGTATTGTGACAGCTCCTAATCACATTTAGTGCAGCCCATGATTTGATGGCGCTGGGTGTCCCATCAACTACAGACAGGCCTGGCAAGGCTATTATATTCCGTTTCCTTTTAGAGATATGCATATTAGGATCCCAGGAAATCGAGAAATATAAGCCTTTCCCAATCATCCAGAGTATATTTCAATAGCTTAAAAAGCTCATACAGTTACATCATTACTTACAAAGAATTGCTTGCAATGAGAACATATTTCTCTTCTTTATAATTCAGGTTTATATGCCTAAAATGCATTAATCCGATCAGCCCAACTCTAGTACTATAGATAAAAACCCAGTCATCATAACTCACCAGTCAGAAACAATCCTCTCCAAAATCCACACATAATGTTTTGCAGCTCAGCTTCACCTCATAAAAAGTTAATACAGCTGTGTGATATTTAATACTGAGGCATTGGGGCCTGATTCTGTACTAATCCAGGATAACACATTTCACAGAAACATCAAGGGGAAAGTCTGGGAAGTCAAGACTCGTAACATGAAAATGATTTACTTTGGAACTCTAACTCCTTGATTTGAATGAAAACAAGTAAATGGCTGCCAAATACTCAAAATAAAATACTACATTATGAGTCTGACTCCACATTATCGTAGGTAACAGATTTTTCCTGAAAGAAATTAGATCATACATGGTATGGTTTAAATGTGTCCCCCAAGGTGCACGTATTGGAAACTTAATTCCCCAGTTCGATGGAAGTATTTCAGAATGCATGTGAAAACCCCACACTGTACCCCAGAAGTGCATTAATGTACATAGTTAACATTCAATTAAAAAAAAATTAAAAAAAAAAAAAAAGAAACTTAATTCCCAATGTAACAGTGTGGGAGGCAGGACCTAATAAAAGGTGATTGAGCTAGGAGGGCGGCTGTGGCCTTATGAATGGATGAATGCCATCACTGTCACAGGCGTGGGTTAGTTACCAGGACAGGGGCCTTGTTAGAAAAGCAGGTTGCTCTCCTCTTGCTCACCAGCTCTCCTGTGTCTCTTGCCCTTTCGTGTTCCATCCCAGGATGATGCTGCGAAAGGCCCTCACCAGAGGCTGACACCATGCTCTTGGACTGCCCAGCCTCCAAAACTACAAGCCGAATAAGCCTCTACGGTTCATAAATTACCCAGTCTAGTGTAATCTGTTATAACAGGAGAAACGGACTAAGAAAATACATGTCCCCAGCAAATGTCTGACACCAAACAAAGAATAAGGGCTTCTAAATACACAGGCTGAGGCCCAGAGGGAGAAGAGATAGAAGATTTAAAGTTATGCAAAAAAAATTGTTGTCTAATAAAAAGCCACAGCCAAAAGGCAGATGAATACTGTATGTGCAGTAATGATTCGAAGCAGGTGTCAATTATCAATTGTCTTTGCAGCATAACAGCCCACTTGTTCTCTCTTTTTTGTTCCCTGTAAGTAGTCTTTAATATCAGGGGGAAACAGCAAGCAATGCTCACTCTTGTTCTATAGGAAAGTGAAACATATTTGTGAAAAACTCGAGAAAAGGCAATGCCTTTTATCTTCATACAAATATTTAAGGAAAATAAAGAAACACCAAAACACCAGAGGATATTTTATTCTTTGGAGTGTTAAAAATAGGTAGTTTACATTAGACAGGTCTCCTTCCTACAGACCTTTGGCAGGATACCATGTGTTTTATCAACACTAAAAGAAAAAGAACACTTTTAACTTGGCTATATGGATACAGTTTAAAAAAAAAAAAAAAAGCCCCGTTATCATTGTTCTCTTTAGTTGGAACCTAAGAGAACCTGAGTGTCCGGGAAACTGTTTTCCTCTGTGAACTGAACTTTTAAAATCAGAGATGTGCAAAGTCATTTAAGAGATACAATGGCTTCTATCTGAAGAATGGTGTCAGCTAGGAAATCGGAGACGGAGTGATGAAGATGATGGTTTCTCCTGGGCCAAGCACTTTGTCAGACTCACACATTTTTTCAGGTAAGGAACTTGAGACACAGCAAGGCAAGTAATTTACCTGAGGTCACACAGAGCAGTCACAGTTGGCAGTGCCCATCCAAGCACTGTCCTGGTGTCCAGTCTTGCTCTTTCTTGGAATTGATGTGACCAACTATCTGATCCTCACGCCACTAAATATTTAAATCATGTCACGTAACTCACTTCATTTCGGCTGGTTAGCAAGCAGCTAACTGTAATTTGTTGTCTGTGCCCACAGGGAGATAATGAGTTGGCCAGTAACGGGCACCTTAGGGCTCACTACGTTCATCAGTTGGCTTTCTGGTTTTATACATTAGGGTCAAAAGTTTGTGAGTCTACAGCTGAGAGAAGAAACCTCTAGCAGTGCATTGACAAATGAGTGTTCTGAACCTAGTGGGATTGGGCCCAGAATGTGACAAATACATAAAATTAATACCATCCTGTGATGACACATCCAGCAGGTTTGGGGCAGGATATCTGGAGATTACCACTGGCCGAGGTAGACCCTTTTCCTTTTAGTTAAACGCACACAATTATACAATTCATGGTTTCTGGTACCCATGGTTTCCCAAAACATTTTTTAAAAGAAAAAAAAAAACTGCAGAAAATAAAAGCCTAAGGTCATACAGTTAACCTATAACGAGCTCATTATACCACCCTTTAATACTATCTTACAAAGAGATTCCCCTGAATATAATGATTCAGGACATGCTTTATTTGTACCTCTTCATGCTATCCTGCACTTTGGACATGGATTATAGAGCCTATTGTGCTGCCTCTTTTTTTTTTTTAACTTCAAAGTCACTGAAACTAAAAGCTCTGCTCTCTTCTTTAATGTTATACATTTATGAACAGGCCACCACTGGAAATGAAATATTCTAAACGTTTCTTCAAATAGATGCTCCATGTTTTAGTAAAACAGGGCAGTTTCACTTAATCCAGTTTCTTTTGTGAAAAGAAGAGTTTTTAAATGCAATCTTTAAAAAATGGGTCACCTGCAACTGTGTCAAATTCCTAATTTATTCATTGCCTTAACCTTGACATGCCCAGGCACAACGGGCTACCTGTTCGTACATTATCCATGCTGGAGTTTAAATTAGGGAGGAAAGCACCCAGAATGATACTTAGAAAAGAGAGTTGTGAGGTCAAACCCTAGGAGGATGTTACAACAGAGGACTAAAGAGCAAAGACTGACGTTTGAGGCATATAGGGAGATTAGAATCCCAGCTTTGCTACACGAGAAATAGTGACCTTTGGCAAATTATTTAACTTCTGAGTCTCTGTTTTTCTCACATAGATTAGAATAATTTTTTAAAACTACCAGTTGAGCAATTACCACGCTCCAGACATTATCCTGATGAGCAATTTAAACTTCACCACTTTACAATGAAGAAAGTATTATTATTGCCATTTACAGATGAGGACCTTGAAGTTCAGTGAAGTGAAAAGACTTGCCGAGATCTGGAATTTGAACCCAGGCGTCTGGCTCTGACTTGCCTCCTTCATCATTTTACTGAGTGCCTCCCAGGATTGACAGTATAATTAAATGAGATGATATATGAAACACAGTACCCAGCAGGTATTAAGAAATTACCATCGTCATTTTGATCTGTATGGAATAATTATGAGTTTATTTAGGGCTGAGGTGAAAAGAAATGTAGGCCCTTGAGGTTAAAAGTTACTCCTTGCATCGGCAAAATTTCTGCTCATTCAGTGAAAATATTGTTTCTAGCAATTTCGTATTAGTAGCAACAACACCGTCACAGTAACAGAGTGGTTCAGCAGCATGGCTACAGGCCCAGAAGATATGGGTTCAAAACCCAACGATGCTACTTACTGGTGAGAACTTGGGCAAGTTGCTTAGTCTCTTAAAGCTTCATCTGCGCAAGGCTGCCTACCTCCTAAGACTACAGTGAGCATTACATGAAATGATACATCAGAGCACTGAGCCCAGTACCTGGTACAGAGTAAGGACTCTCTAAATAGCAGCTATTATTTTGGGTATCACACTAGACTTCAAGTCCTCTTGTGTAAAGTATGTCTATTCATGTTTGCTCATTTGGGAGGTCATATGCTAACACAGATGTCCCAAAGCTATTGTAGGTGGCCTGCCTTATAAATCTACAGAATGTTTTCTCTTACGAGCACATTCCCCATCATTATCCCAACAGGGTTAACACATAGAGCTGAGAGCACACAAGGCTTTTGCTGTTTTCCCATTTTGCTTCCCACGTTTTTTTACCAAACATATTTTTTTCTTTTTAATGAACGAACTCATGTCTAAGTTTCTTGGATCATTCATTTTTTAAAAAAAATTAATTTCCAAATATTCTGTTTCTTTCTACACTTTAATCCGTAACGCGTCCAGCATGTGTGCAGGCTTCATAAACGTGTCCCTTGACAACATTTAGCAAACACAGGGCACCAACTCTCTATTTAACAGCACAGCTCTGGCTTCTTCTCCAATGGCTCCCTTAAAAATGTCTCCTTTACCCAGCCCTTGCCTGTAATAAAGTCCAGTCCGTATCTTCAAGTTTTCACATCTCCTTTACCTTCTGATATCCAAAGTCAGAGAAACCACACTGTGCCTCTGTGTTAGCTGTTGAGAAGGGAAAGAATGATTTAGAGAAATCATACCAACTCAACTGGTTGAAAAATAAAAAATCAATCTAAACATTCAGGTTGCTTTTTCCTACACCACAGAAAATAACTTTCTCTAAAGCCTTAAAACTGTCTTTATTTCTCCCTAGCTATTTCAGATTATTAAAAAGCCTTTACTATCCCATTTTCTTTTTGCCCTGTGGTCTTTGGATCTCATTAGAAATGTTTATTCTTGAGAATGTAAGCTGTTGCCATCCAGTCAAAAAATATTGAACTTCTCTCCTTTAATCACCAATTAGCATGTTTTGTTTCTCTGTTCTGTGTTGATGCACTTTAAGAGTTAGATTCTTATTTCTCTGAAGAGAGGGTAAGCCCTTTCACACCAATTTCAAATGGGAAAAATGAAAGCGGAACATTTCAGCTCTCTCCCTCCTTTTCTCTTTTTTAAATATTTAAGACACAATCACCAGTCCATTAGAAAGGCATCGTTTTACCACAAACAATCCTTCTACCCAGAAAAGTGAATACATTTGTAGCCTTCTAACCTAAACCACCTCAACAATAAAACTACATATTCAATTTTGGGTAACAAAAGGTTCCAAAGAAAGAGGATGATCTAATGGTCTGAATGCTTTCCTAGAGAACAAACCTTGGTCCCAGCCAGGAACACAATCGTCGGTCTGAACTCCTTAGACCTACCACACCCAGCCCCCAGTCTGAGGAGGCCGTCTCAGTCAGGTACAATGACGTGCCAAACATACTGTCCCCACCTTCCCCTTTGCCCTATTTCTAAAGTGGACTTGCAGTCAATTCTGCAAGATTTTACTCAGAGGACCAGAGCAGTTATATTTATAATTATTTACAGCAAACCATTATATCCCCAATTACAACCACTGCCTTCTAAAGCGTATACATCTTGCCTTTAGACTGTTAGTCTGCTGTGCTTTGTCCACATAGAGTAATTCTAAAACTGGAAAACCAGTAACGAATACTTATTTGTATAAATGTGTAAATTTTATTCACTTTAGAACCAAGAGGAGTAATACATGAGGAATTTGTGGTCCTTAATCACTTCCAATTGGAGAAGACATTTTCAGGCTCCCACTTACCTTCAACTGACCCCTTACCTTCTCTGTTCCTTTAGTTTGCTTAAGTCTCACTCCTTTTCCATGTTGCTGAAATACCTCCTATTATAATCTTTTCATTAACTTCCCAAATTTTTGTACGCCCAAAAATATCCTTTTTCTTTCTTCATGCTTGATTGGTAAGGTGCCTAAGTATAGAATTCTAGCTACAAACCTTACTCTGCCCTCCTAGGATTCTGAAGACACTGCCTTCCTTGTCTTCTACGATCCAGTGTTGCAGACAAAAGGCAGAACGTCCTAAGTCATATCCCTTAGTAATTGTTTCCTCCCTTCTCTAGCAGCATTTAGGATCTTTCTTTTATCCTCAGAGTCCAGGGATTCCCATAGGATACATTCAATGTATCATTGCAACTTTCATGACAGAAACCCATCTCTTACGATTTGGTTCTAATGTGAAGCCCTCTAAGTAGTGCTAAAATCAGGGCGGGCCAGGTT
The DNA here is from genome assembly GCA_963575145.1 of Galago senegalensis. Lineage (NCBI taxonomy): Eukaryota > Metazoa > Chordata > Mammalia > Primates > Galagidae > Galago > Galago senegalensis. Next base: position 16,337 of record CAUYTI010102462.1, read on the forward strand.
GATGGTCTCAAACAATGTTATTAGGTCTGAGACTCTCTGCTCTCCATCTCTCAGACATGGTATTCTGTGTGTTAGGTGCTTCTCAGGCTGATGCTCTCTCCTCGAGAGATAAAAATGGCACCTTTTGGTTTCACGGTCACTGGCTCTTTAAGTGCTAGAGATCTCAGAAAGGCCAAGAGTCAGTCTCTCCCAGCTTCCACACCCATCCCTTAGGGAGCATTAATCAGCTAGTTCTAATATATAGTAGAGGAGCTGTTACCAAAAGCTGAACAGACAACACAAGTCTACTAAGCCCACAGCAGGTTTAGGGGTTGTTTTTCTTCATTCCTCTTGATACTTACTGGAATCTTTCAATCAGAAGAGTTGTAGTTCTTCTGAAGAGTTATAATTCTTCTGCTAAAGGAAAAGATTCTCCAACTATTTTTTGGCTATACTCTCCTTTCCAATCTGCCTCTGGAACTCCCATTAGAATCACGTTGGCTGTCTAAGCCCTTGCTTCTATCTTAGCACTATTTCCCCATTTTATGACTCTTTTTTTACTGCACATTACAGAAGTTTTCCTTGATTCTATCTTCAAGAACACCAGCACGGTCTTCAGTTTCATCCTACTTATTATTTATCCTACTATATTATTATACTTATTATTATACTTATTCATCCTACTATATTATTATCAGCTCATCCACTGATTTTTGTTAGTGTTAGTGATCTTTTATTTTTATGAGCTCCTGCCCGTTTTTAGGATGAAAGTTCTTTATTTACTCTGAGAACATTATTTTGAAATTTTTGCCATCATTTGAATTGTTGCTTTGGACTTGACACGAGCTGTTCTGTTCCTCTTTGTTCTCTTCACTCACAGTCGTCCTCAAGGTTGTCATCAAGTGTGTGTAACAATGGTTTCTTCATATTTTCGGATGTTGGGCAGAGGAGAGGTGGCATGCATCACTTCACAGCTATGTTTGCTTCTACAAGCTTTCCTCCCTGGGATGGAAGGGCTGACTACAACTTCCAGGTGACCACAGGGTACAGGAGTATGACAAGAGGTGCATACCATGGAGTATTTGGACATGAGGCATGCAAAGACATTGGGGCAGCCACAGTTACCACAGGGATAGAACAGCTTGCTATATTTCCTTTCTAGGTACCTGCCTTTTCTTTTCTTGTTCTTACTGTATCTGTTCTAAAAATCAGGATTACCTGCATACACTGCTCCACTTACTCATAGGCTTCTATATTCTCACTAGGCTCTATCCCCAGGCAAATCACTTTGTTGAGGAAGAAGTTCTCTAAGATTAACTTAAAGGCAAAAGCCCATTCCTCCAAGCTGTTTTGATTAATAAGGACTAGAAGGGGCAAACCCTATCACACCATGACTGTGGTGACTGCCTGCAGCCCATTCAAACTCTTTGCCAACCCAGACTTGAAGCTGGATTGTGGTTTTTACTAAGTTTTATCTATCAGTCCATCAATTGGACTCACATTTTCTCTCTTTCACATAATCTTTAAAACTTTCGCCTGGCAGTACCATTTTGTATTCTCTAGTGCTATTATAGTTCCATTCTTTTAAAAATATTTTTTCTGTAATTTTAAAAGAAGGAAGAAGAGTTAGATACATTTGATCGGCTTGGCGCCTATAGCTCAACCAGCTAAGGCGCCAGCCACGTACACCTAAGGTGGCGGGTTCGAATCCCCAGCCCGGACCCGCCAAACAACAATGACGGCTGCAACCAAAAAATAGCTGGGCATTGTGGCGGGCGCCTGTGGTCCCAGCTACTTGGGAGG
>CAUYTI010102463.1:0-27908 GCA_963575145.1 Galago senegalensis
TGGAAAATTTGACATTAACATTATGGCAATTCATTTTTTAATGTTTCCACTATAGAAAATATAACATTCATACTATTTTTTCTTGTCATTTAATTTCTTATTAATTTGAATAAAATTAACCTTTGTATTTTTTGGTAAGCACCAGGAATTGAATGATACTTTTGTTTTCTATTGACGTTTGCTATCAAATTAATTTCCTATAGTTTCAATGAGTTATATCAATGATAACTTGTCATATTACCTTTTCAAAAATGCTTTAGCAAGAAATAGAGAATATTTCAGAAAATTATTTGGCTAAAAGAATATGCATGTGAGTTTATAGGTCCATATATAATTCACATACACAATATGCATATTAACATACAATTTCAGAAGGAAAATAATTATCTCTTTCATAGCAAGTTTTAATTTAAATAGACTTAAACAATAATAAACCAAAAGATATATTAAAATTAAGCCATTAGATGTTCAATCAAATTTCTTTTGTGCAGTAAAATCACTTGAGGCATATTTTGTCTAAAGCTAAGGTATGATTGATAAGAAGTTGATAGATAGGGAATTGGCTCAATATAATTTATTAGAGAGTTTTGAAATGGTGAAATAAAATGACATACAACTTTTAAGGAAAATTTTAAACAAGGTAAAGATTTTGGTAATTCTCTTTTTTCTTTTTCAGAGGTAGGTTTTGGCCATGTTGCTCAAGCTGGCCTCAAATTTTGGGGCTCAGGAGATCCTCCCCCCTCAGCCTCTAGAGTCACTGGGGTTTGAAGGCACATGCCATTACGCCTGGCTAATCTTTGTGGTTTTCTTACACCAACATCTGCTTACCTTTGCTCCTATCCTTCTTGGCACTATTTTCCTTTAACATTTTTTTTTCTCCAGATATTTGGCCCCCGTTCTCATTTTAATTGAACAAATCTTTCTGTTTCAGAGGCAGTTATAAAAATCTTCTTATATAATGATCCATATCAATAAGAATTCCAAATTAATTTATTCCTTTGGCTCACTTACCTGTATACTCAGGCAACCATTTATTCATCATTCAAAATTTATTACCATCTTCAGGCTTCTCTCCGTCAAAATTCCTTGTAACTAGGGACAACTCGATACAATATTTTTGGTAAGTTGCTCTATGCTAACTAAGCACTGTGCTACAGTTGTATTTTGCTATAATTTTCAGGATGTTTCAAATGCAAGTTTGAAATTAACTGGATCAAAAAAAAGGAGATTTATTGTTTTTCTGAACAGCAGGCTCCATAGATGGATTCAAGCACAGCTAAATTCAGGCACAGCTAGATTCAGGGACACAAACCACGATATTTGATACCACTTTTTAATTTTCAAGCTCTTTGTTTTGGTTTCCTTCCTCAAGACATCTCTTTTCTCATATCAAAGAAAATCAATGCCAGGAGCCACAGATTCAGACCCTCCCTGGGACTAATGTAATTTTATATAAATGTGCATCAGTAAAAATGTATAAATAATAGTAAATCTAAGTATTTAGATAGTAATGTATCTATAAAAATATATAAATAATAGTAAATCTAAGTATACATATACATGTGAATATGAATGTATAATATAATTTCATGTGTCTTCACTCACTCAAAATTCTTAACAATCCTATAAGGTGGACATTATTTTTAATCTTAATTTCAGATATGAAGAAACAGGAACATAGAGAGTTTATGTAACTTTCTCAAGGTCACACAGCTCTATGTGACCAGAGTTCAGGTGCTGAACTCAGAATCCCAACTCAATCGGATTTTATCCTTTATTAAAGTATTTGTTCTAGGGCTGGGGGTGGTGTCTCATGACCGTAATCCCAGCACTTGGGAGGCCCAGATGGGTGGATGACTTGAGTTCACAGGTTGGAGACCAGTCTGAGCAAGAGCAAGACCCTATCTCTAAAAAATAGCTGAGCATTGGCATCAATAGTCCCAGTTACTTGGGAGGCTGAGGCATGAGGATCACTTAAACCAAGAGTTTCAGGTTGCTGTGATCTTTGATGCCACAGCACTTGACTGAGTGTGACAAAGTGACACTATCTCAAAAAAAAAAAAGTATTTGTTCTATAATATTTGGATTTAGTCTAAAGGCTACACTTAAGGATCCTGAAGGCCACATGTGATCTTGAGGCAACAGGTTCTTCATGCAAGTATGGAGCAAGAGTTTACCAGGAAAGATGGACGGATACTGTACACACAAAAACAGCAAGTGCTGTGATACCCCTGATTCAGCTTTTACTCTGCTAATGTCCACAGGCCATCCTGGGTCATCAGCTCCCACCAAGGGCAGGGGAGTGAGTGGAGGGCTGCTGGACCCACAGTCTCATCACATCTGGGTGATAATGAGTAACATACTATTTTTTCAAAGCAAATTGCCATTCTTTTTTAAAAAGGGGAGAACTTGAATACTGTGTGACAAAAATAATATTTATACCTTTTAGCTGTTCAATGTTAACTAATATATATACTATACATATATATATATATATATATATATATATATATTTGAGACAGAGTCTTACTTTAGTGCCTTCAGTAGAGTGCTATGGCACCATTCTAGCTCCCAGCAACCTCAAACTCTCAGGCTTAAGTGATCCTCCTGCCTCAGTCTCCTAGTAGCTGAGACTATAGGCCCCTACCACAATGCCTGGCTATTTTTTCTATTTTTTTTTTTTTTTTTAAGTAGAGCTGAGGTCTCACTGTGGTTCAGACTGGTCTCAAATTACTGAACTCAACTAATCCACTTTCTTTGGTCTCCTAGAGTCCTAGGATTATGGGTATGAGCCACCACACCTGGCCCCATTATGAAGTTTAAATACATCAACAAATACCTTTCTTCTAAAGATTCTTCTCATTGATACTGGATTTTTGACTTTGGATTTCCAGGCTCTTGGTCAATGGACCACAGGATGGACAGTAAGTTAGGTTTTATTTACAGAGGTATTATTACAGCTCTTACAAAGAGCCAAATCTTACAGAGTAGGATGAGATAGGTTTTAAAGTGTCACAGCTCTTACAAAGAGCCAAACCTCCTTCCAGGGCAGGATGCAAGTTTTACAGCTCTTACAAAGAGTCAAACCTCCTTGTAGAGCAGGATGCAAGTGTTACAGCTCTTACAAAGAACCAAACCTCCTTCTAGAGCAGGATGTAAGTGTTACAGCTCTTACAAAGAGCCAAACTTCCTTGCAGAACAGGATCCAAGTGTTACAAGTCTTCCTCTTTCTCCCTCAGAGGTCTACAGTAGTCTGCTAAAGTCTTGCTCTTCTGCTCTATCTTCCTCAAAGGTCTGTGACCATCTGCCCCTAGGCTCTTTACTCAGGGGTTTATATAGGGGTAGTCATCCAATGAGCTGAAAGCTGAGCTGATTGGTCTATTTTCTCTTAAAAATAGACCAATCAAGAGCAGGATTGAAAATGGACCAGTCAAGGATGCACTGGAGGAATAGCCATTGTTTTCCCCTGTTCAGTCCAGTCTCTTTTGTTACTGGAGCCTCTGATGGGAGAGGAAAACTCCCCCTTTTGCTCCAGCCTGCCAGTTTCCAAGGCAGAGCCAGCAGGTCCTCTAGCTGCTCTATTGGAGCCTCTGGTGAGGGAGAGAAGCTCCCCCCGCTTGCTCCAGCCTGCGGGTTCCTTTGCTGGCTGCTGCCACCAAGATAGAGGTGGCAGGTCCCCCAGCCCTGCTCTGCTGAGCTGGCTGGGGCACCACGTTTCTGGTATCATCATCAGGAGTGTGACTCACATCTAATGATTAAAATATAATAATAATAGAGGTATGCGTGGCTTCTGGATGAAGTCATAGCAGGCATTACAGCTTCCTCCTCACTTACTCACTCTCCCAGGTCACTGGCTTTGAGGGAAGCCAGCAGTCATGAGGATGCTCAAGCAACCTTACAGAGAGGTCTGTGTGGTGAGGAACTGAGACTTCCTCACAACTATTACGACTAGATAGTTATCTTTTAAAGAGATTAAAAAAAGACAATCTTTTATATTTACCCACATACTTACAAGTTTTGGTGCTCTTCCTTTCCATGTGTAGCTATACAGTTTTGTCTGGTATCATTTTCCTTCTGAGTAACTTCCTTTAACATTTCTTTTAGTTGAGTTCTGATGATGATTACAGTCTAGAAAGTCTGTCTTTTGCCTTCATTACTGAAAGACATTTTTATGATGTGAAAAGTTCTACATTGGCAGTTCTTTTTTCTCATTACTTTACAGCCTGGCCATTATCCTTAGGCTTGCATAGTTTCTGACAATAGGTTTGTTGTAGTGATGTTTGTTTTAGGAACATGATTTGTTCATTTCATTGATGTTTGGTAATTTGATTACACTCTGCTTTGACATTTTTTGTTATTCTGACTGGTGTTTGCTGAGCTTATGGAAGCTGTGGGTTTATATTATTCATCAAGTTTGGAAAATGTTCAGCTATTAAGTCTGAAAATATTTTCTGTTTGTTCCTCCCATACCCCTACCCACTCCCTTCTGGGACTTTGAATATATAAACATGAGAATAGTAGTTATTTTCCCACAGGCTCTGCAGACTACTTTACTATTGCTTTTGTATTTATATACTTGGATTTGAATACCTCTGATTGTTTAACCTTCAGGTTCAATCTCATCTACTTGCTAACACCATCCTGCGGTATTTTTCCTTTGTTACATTGTACTCTGTGTCTAGTTCAATTTTCAATCTTCTTTTGTTAGTTTCTCATCATCACTTCATCACCCTTATGTTTTGTTCTTTTTTTTTGATCATAGAAGCATCTTCTATTTAACATCACTATCATTATATGTCATCCTCTATGTATTTCTGGCTTTTTTTTCTACTGATTTTTTTTTCTGTAATTATGACCTATATTCTCCTGTTTATTTGCAGGTTCAGTAATTATTGTTGCTGTACATGGTGAATTTTTTGTTGCTATTGGTTAGATTTTGTGTTATGGATGACAAAAAATACTTCCTGATGTACATCAGAATATATATGTGTATGTACATGCAATATACAAGATGTCCGTAAAGTTCATGGTCAATTTAAAATAGTTGTCTATATGTGTACATATATACGTATCACAAAAGAAATTCTGGAATTATATCAGATCTATACTACATATGTGGCAAATTGATTTGCAACAAAGGCAATAAGGCTACTGAATGATAAAGGATGGTTTTTTATAAATAGTACTGGAACAATAGTATATATTCTTATGGAAATAAAAATCATTAACCTTACATCACACTAACATACAAAAATTAACTCAGAGTACCCCCATGCCTCAGGTAAAGGTAAAGTGTAATGCTATAAAATACATAGAAGGAAACATGAGAAACATTAATGTGGGGATATTGGGATAGGCACAAATTTCTTTGCTAAAACACAAAAAATAATAAATAAAAGAACAAAAATACCTAGACTTTATCAAAAAGGAAATCTTTTTCATTTTGAAAGATATCACTAAAAATTAAAAAAGCAAACCACAAATTGGGAAAAATTATTCACAACAGGTACATTATACAACTAGTTTATATCCACAGTCTATAGAAAACTACAACTCAGAAATAAGAAAATAGCAAACCCAGTAACAAATGGGCAGGCTGGACACAATGGCTCACACTGTAATCCTAGCACTCTGGGAGGCCCAGGTGGAGGGATTGCTTGAGCTCAGGAATTCCAGACTAACCTGAGCAAGAGCAAGACTCCGTTTCTACTAAAAATCAAAAAACTAGCCAGGCATGTTGGGTGCCTGTAGTCCCAGCTACTCAGGAGGCTGAGGTGAGAGGATTGATTGAGCCCAGAAATTAGAGATATGATAAGCTATGATGTCACAGCACTCTACCCATGACAACAGGCTGGGATTCTAACTCAAAAAAAAAAAAAAAAAAAAAAAAGAGAGAGAAAAGAAAAAGAAAATAAAGGGCAAAATATTTGAAAACACTTCATAAAAATAAAATTATGAGTGACTGAAAATTGCTCAAATCATTAATGATCAGGAAAATCAAAATAATCTACAATTTTCTATATATGTATTAGAATGGCAAGAATGTAGAAGTCTGAAACTCTGGTATGCTACTAACAGGGATGTAAACTGTACAGCTACTTTGAGAAACAGCTTTGCAGGTTACAAGTAAACATACACCTACCATATCACCCACTCACTATGGAATTTACCCCAAAGAAATAAAGATATGTCTACACAAATATTTGCATACAGATGTTCACAGCAGCATTATTTACAATAGCCCAAATGGGAACAGCCCAAGTGCTCATCATCTGGTGAATAGCTAAGGCAGTGAAGTATCACTCAGCACACAATGGAATAAATTATTGATACAAACAGCAACATGAACGCGTGTTAAATTCATGATGAGTTGGAGACTCCTGTTAAAAAGTTCATCCTATAAACTCTACCTAAAATTGCAGACAATGAAACTTGCTCCAGAATGGCAAAGTAGTTACGTGATTCTGGAAATGGCTGTCACGAGGGATGAGAAACCTAGGTGAGCAAGGAAACTCCAGGGGGAAATTTGTGTATCTTGGATTTGGTAGTGATTTCAAAGGAAGGTGTGTGTGCCACATTGATAAAAGTTTAATATTTAAATGTGTTGTACATAATTTATGCCTCATTACATTTGCTATGAAGGAGATATGTGTGTGTGTGTGATAAATCAACAAAGCAATGAGCAGTAGAAGATTGACAAGAATAATGGAGAGGAAAAAGAATAAACAACATAAAGGAGACAAGAGAATTACTGATCAGCCATCAAAAAAAAAAAGAGAATTGGAAATGAGAAATGGAAAATGTTCTACTTGATATGTAATGTAGATTTCACAGAATTCGTGCAGGGATTATCAATCGTAATATTTTATAGGTACCTTTTTTCTTCTACATTAGCTTAAATATTAATTTTCTTCTTTCAACAAAATTTTAAAACAATTTGAAAGAATTTCTAACCTTTGATCAAGACACGAACATGATAATGGGTTCCTAAGAGGTGATTCTGTTCTGTTGGTCTAGTCTAATCATTCCCTAGTTCCTATGGAAGGGACTTGCATAGATAAAAACCTGAATCCAGCGGGGAACACAGCGTATCCACTTCACATATTTGTGTGCACCTAAGACAGGGTTACAGTTGTAAAATATTATCCACCTTTTCTTATTGTGACATATCTACAAATTGTAATTTTCTCCATAGATGTACCGTGACTAAATTACAGCTCGCTTTTGTTCCAGTGCCTGGAGAGGAAAAGCTGCATTTCCTTCACCTTGGTTTAGACTGTCGTAGTGAAATGTGTTTACAGAGGACTTTTCTCTTGTGCATTTCATTCCCTACAAACACCAGAGCAAACATGGGAAATCGATTTTCACCAGCATTGAATATATAGTCTGTGAACTTACAAAGAATATAAAGTAGAAAGCTGAAAATTTCAGAAAAATTTTTGCAGCAAAGTCACATTTTACCTGTCAGAAAACAAGGTGGGGGGGTGGAAATCATGTAAATATGACAACATATTGTTTTTTCTATTTTATTCCATATTCTATTTGACAACAACAGGAAACACAAATATGTAAGTATAGCTATGAGTCTCTTCTAGTGTACTGAGGCCTGCGGTAGCCTGCACATCTAGCCACTCCAGCTGAACTCAGATTAAGCACATATGCAATGCGTGTTTATAGGGAAAAAATATATATGGTTTAGGAGAGGACATCCTGTGACCCCCGACAAAGCTGTGATTGCCGGGGTGTTGCAAAGGAGTTCAGGAGGCTTTTTATTCCAGTTTCCTGCCCTTTTCCCACTCCCTGCATTTCCAGAATATCTTTCACAAAATGACAAATACATAAATTCATCATCTAAATCAACACCCGTGTTAGAGAACACAGCTAACGTTATTACGTGTCTTCCGTGTGCCAGACAGTCACAGATTTTTACACTCATTAACACTGATAGAGTTCATACAGCAAACTGCTTTACAGCACAGTAACTCATTTACTCCTCGAAAAGCCCTGTGAGACTGGTGGTACTAACATCATTTCACAAGTGACGAGACAGCTAGTAACTGGAAGGGCAGAGAATGAAGGTGAGGGGATCTGTCCGCAGCATCTCTGCTTTTGCACTCCGCTATCCTGCCTCCTGTTAGCTACATGCTTTTTACATATGGCTTCATTGGCAAATAAAAAGTGTGTATCTGTATGGTATACAGTGTGGTGCTTTGATATATGTATCCATTATGGAATGATTAAGTCAAGTTAATTAATGTATCTATCCTCTCACATCTTTAGTGCTTATTTTTGTCTGTTGAGAACATTTAACATCTACTCTCTTTGGCAATTTTCAGGTCTATAATATATTAACCACAGTCACCTTGCTATACAACAGATCCCAAGTACTTGGTCCTTCTGTCTAACTCGAACTTTGTACTCTGTACCCTCCCATCCCCCCACTCCCATCAACCCTGACAACCACTATTTTACTCTGCATTCTATTCCACATATTTTTTTTTAAGTACCAACATCATGCCTTTATTTTACATATCATCATTTAATTCTGACCGTAACATTACACTTGCGATAGACCATTGTGATTTAATGTCTAAAACACAAGGTTTATAATAACAATATCAGTATCTGAGACATGAGTTTCCCTCTTGCTATGTGATATTGTGCAAATTACTTAATCTTTCTTAGCTCATTTTCTTTATTTATAATGTGGGGACAATCTCTGCTTTGTCACTTTTGGGGGGATGTCATAGAGATTAAAGAAAACATCTGATGTTAAAATGCATTGGAACTGTAAAGACGATACTAATTTAATAGTATTTTTTATATGATAGCTCGTGCAAAGGACTCTAATTGTTCAAATGTTTTTCTAAACAGAAAGATGCCCCTGAGTGCCATGTTGAAACTTCATAACTTCTTTTTAAGGAGAAACAGCTCTGGAGCTCTTGTTTTTTTTTTTTTTGTACTTAAAGGTTTCACTCTCTTCTTGGTACTCCTTGTTTCAAGTACTAAATATAATACTCCAGATGTGGGGTGAACCACACAGTGTATACTAATATGTTCAATTATCAAATCATATCTTATTCATATCATATCCGTTATGCAGGATACATACTTACAAAGCCCAAATCTTAAAAAATCTGGAAAGTCTCATCTCAGGGATAATGCATTTTTGACTTGTTACCAAAGAAAGTTAAGTTTTCTTTCATATGAACTGCTGATGTTAACACAGTTTTACACCATTCACAGTAATTGTTCAGATGGTAGGTCGGTGTAATTTGGGGGAAAGATCTAAATTTTGTTCCAGAGTTAACGAATGACTGATGAATTAATTTTCCATGAGCCCAAATTTGATCCCAACAATCTGAATCATGAAAATCTAAATAAATCCGAATAGTCTTGGCATCAACAATAAGTAGAATGCTTTTTATACAGACTTTCTCCCCCCTTACAGAAGCAATAATCCAGCCTTTCAACCAGTGAACCACGATGAGCAGTAAAACATCTTAATTTTATAGCTCTGTCCTTTGAGTATTCTTCCATGCATAATGATTGAACTAGAGTCAGGGGAGTAAGCGAGGAGGTACACTCCAGTTCTTCCAAGGATAGCAGTAAAACTCTCACTACATTTTAAATGGCTTGCCTGCAAAGACTGTGCTTCGCAATAAACCATTTCACATTCTTTCCCCTCCTTCTGAAGTAATAAGCAATGTTTGTATATTTTATTATTTGCAGCTCTAGTGGGAAAATGTTCATTATGCAATTCAATATCTGAATTAGGAAAAACGTCTCCAAATCCTACATCTAATTTTTTGGTCAGGTTTTCCAAGAATTGTTACCCAATGCATAGAATTACTCTCTAAACCAATGTGAATTTTCTATAAGATTTTGGTAACTCATAATGCTTGATTTCTTCTTTTATGCTATTAAAGGTATGGTTCACGTGATAAGAAGGGCATATCTGAAGTGGAGGCTAAGGTGTGATTTGGCTGCAAACACTGAGAAAAAGTCTCAGGTGAGTTATTAAGGCATCTTCCCTTGAGAAAAGTAATAGTTTAAAACAACACGATTTTAAAAACGGTAAAAGTGTATTGTAACAGTTAAGTATATTGTAAAAGTTACAAGTCAACTCAAAATACCTATTAGCTCTGCCATCAATTGGATGATAATATGCACGTTATCATATTTAAGAAATGATCAGAAATATACAGAACTGTGAAAAAATACAGTCACTCAAGATAGGCTTGATTAACTTGAAATATGATAATGTGTTTAATTAAAAGAGCTAAACCTTTTAAAAAGCTGTGATGTTCTGGTCAAAATTAAAATAAAATTCATGTGTGGAGCAGGTAGAATAACAGCCACCCCCTCTTCACCCTCTTCATCTCCAAGAGGTCCATGTTCTTATGCCCTGATTTGGGGACTATGTTACCTTGCACAGAAAAAAAAAAATGCACACTTTGCCATTGTGGATAGATTAAGCATTTTGAGATGAAGAAATTAGATCCCAGGTTATCTCAGCGGTTCCAAAGTGATCACAGGAGAACTTGTAAGGGAGACAGGAGTGTAAGAGGAAGGGTGGAAACAGAGGTTGAGGTGACGCAATTGCTGGCTGTTAAGATGGAAGACGTAGGAATTAAGGAAGCTGAAAAGTCAATGAATAGATTCTCCCTGGAGCCTGCAGGAGGAACCAGCCCCACTAAACACCTTGATTATTGTCCTGCAGGACTCACTTCAGACTGCTGATCTCCAGAACTGTAAGAGACTAATCAAGTTTGTGTTGTTTTAAGCCACTAGATTTGTTTTTTGTTTGATTTTTTTTTGTTTTGAGGCAGAGTCTCACTATGTCACCCTCAGTAGAGTGCTATGGCATCACAGCTCACAGCAACCTCAAACTCTTGGGCTTAAGCAATTCTCTTGCCTCAGCATCCCAAGTAGCTGGGACTACAGGCACCCGCCATAATGCCTGGCTATTTTTTGGTTGCAGTTGTCATTGTTGTTTAGGGAGCCTGGGCCAGGCTCCAGCCAGCCAGCCTCAGTATATGTGTCTGACATCCTACTCACTGAGCTATGGCACTAGCCTAAGCCACTACATTTGTGGTAATTTGTTATAGGAACAGGAAACTAGTACACGTAATCCAAGATGTGATTATTTTCCTTAATTTTTTAAAATTTTGGATTAAAATAAGGGTACATATGATTGGGGAACATTGTTTGCACTTATAAAGTAAACCCCAAATTGTAGTTTATTTTAGCTCTAGAATATGAACTTAGCATATACTAAAATGATTTTAATACTTATTCTATGAATCATGAATCTAATAACTTTAAATACTTAATGAATGCAAATGCTTTTTGAATAAGGAGTCAGTATGCATTTTAGATCCCTTGGAACTCTATGGCCTGCTCCGTTAAAATTCTTCATTACTGCATTAGGTGTTAGCCTTGTAGATGACAGCCTCTAACGCCCCTTACACAGTAATCGTGATGTAAATTAGCCTTGCAGATGGCATAAGCAACTGTACTAACAATTCTGTGGTAAGGAATTTGTAGTCATAATAAAATGCCAAGAATTCCATATGTGTAAATTATTTCTCCTTAAAAAATATTGTTTTCCATTAAACTATGGACAGACGCCAGAAGCAGCCAGGTAATGAGTTTAAACTGTTGGAAATTTTAAATTAGAAGTACTAACTCTGTGAGATTTCACCCTAATTGCAAATATCTTAAATCATGTTATATAGATCATAGCTTTTACACATTTAAAAACTATTATTATATTTTAGTACTGCCAAGAAGCTCATGAGATATTTAATAAACATCTTGAAACCCATTTACACTAGCACATTTCAACAAAATTATTTCCACTATAATAGAATGTGATGGAATTGATCGCATTACTAAATGTAAATAGCACTTTAGTTTGCAGTTAAATCTCCCATGAAATATTAAAGACAAGCACCTTGTCAAACTTTGCTATTAGGGCTCATATTTAAAAATGTAATGTGCATGATTTATTCTGCAGGAGAATAAATGTTGGCATATTTTAGAACTACAAAGGATACTTATTTGTGTGCATAGTTTCTGAAAAAAAAAAATCCATGACTATAAAGCCCCCTGGCTTATTGGAAATGCATCTGAGACATTTTCGTGTCAATAAATGTTGGCATATCAGATGTTGGTATTAACTCGACATTATCAGATGTATGTATTAACTTGACTTATTTTTAAAATCATATATAGGAAAAGAAACATGTCATACCAAACTTTGTAATCCTTTGGTGCAAAGATCTGAAATTTTATGTCCTTCCCCAACTTCATATGTCCTTCCCTGTGATAGTATTAAATGGGGACTTTGTGAAATGATTAGGTGAGAAGAGAAAAACCCTTATGAATGAGCGGGATAAGTGGCTTTGTGAGCAGGATAAGTGGCTTTGTGAGAGAGCTACCTGGCCCTTGTACCATGTGAGGACACAGCAAGAAGGCACAATCTATGAAGCCGAACGTGAGCTCTCACTAGATGCCACATCTGCTGCCATTTTGATCTTGAACTTCCCAGGCTCCAAACCGTGAACAATAAATATTTGCTGTTTTACAAATTATCCAGGCTGATGTCTTTTGTTATAGGGGTGCTAATGGGCTGAGACATTAAGTGATCATGATTACATAGGGTCAGACAATTACGTTCTAGAAGTCATCCCAGCAAAAGTGCTCTGTACCTTATTGCTGAATATCACCACAGTCAAGGGACTCCCCTTCACGACTTGGTGTTTGTAGTGATCCCCAGGGAGGTATGTAGCAGTCTTTCTAGGATGGGTTCAAGAACTTAATTGTCAGACCTTGTATGACAACAGCTAGGATGGCCGTTCCAGAAAAAGAGCTCCAAAATTGCTCTGAAGGAAGAACTAGGTGCCGGAGTTGGTGCACAGCATCCCAAGGGGAGTACTTCGAAGGTGACCATAGTGATATTCAGCAATGAGTTACGTAGAACTTTTACTAGGATGAATTCACGGACTTAAATGTCTGAGCTCATATGTTTAAACAGAAGCTTGTCTTAAATATAATTACTTATGGGGATTTTGTTAAAGCAAGATATAATTATATGCAGAACTTTTAGAAATAAAATGACTTTCCAGACCAATGGTCTCCAGATCAAGTTTGTTGTTTGCCTTGTTTATCTGTCATATTGGGATCAAAGCAAGTAGATAGATGATGCCAACTCATAAATGTGTCTTTTTTCTCAGTTTGCTAAACTGGACCCTGAAAATTTTGATATGTCCTTCAATTTATCAGGTTTTCAAATCACAGTGATCTCACAAGTTACCTAAAAATATATTTCTGATTAATTGAAGAAAATATATAAAGAGAAACGGAATTTCATAGATATGCACAATGAAAAGAAAGTGGCTTTTTCCTGTTCTATTTATGAATACTAGTAACGCCCTAATTTCAGCTTCATTCTGGGTGTGTGTGGACCAACTTAAGACCCTTAGGAAAGGTACCTGATGCCTCATCTGATCATCTGTCAGATATTGACACACGACGCTCCAGCACGTCTGGCAGATCCACACTGACAGAGGAATATTGATTGTGTTCTGACCTTTCTCAATAAATAGTTTTTCCTTGATTTTTGTTGTCTTCTTATTAAAAATTTCAAGAGGGTACAACCCAAAGACTCTTTGCTAAAATAAGAATTAATGCTTCAGGGAGCAATTGGAATTATTAATCATTATTTTAGCAACACTGAGCCAGAAAGACCCTAGACCAGGTAAGGACTTCTTCTAGTCATCGCTGGAGACATATTTATTAAAAAGCCTTCACAAATTTCTCAGTCTTTAATGCTTCTTCAGTGAATAGTAATAAAACATGACTGTCTAAGGAGACTGGAATAGCACAGTGTGTAATACCACAACCCCTGACCTTCAGGTGAGTACTTTCTGAGAGGAGAGATACCCAGTACACAACACAAATATGCACAATGTTTTGTCAGATTGTAATAAGGCTCTGCAGAATCAAGTGCTGGCTGATCCCTTTGCCTTGTGACAGTGCCTGGCTTGGATTGCTCCAGCCACTATCACAGGTTTTTATGAGTTGACGATTGAGAAGCAGAGTACAACAATTAACATTATCTACTTATGAATATAATTATATAAGTGTAAATTTATAAAACTCAGAACAGTCAGAGCAAACATGTTCTAGAGCCAAAAAGACATCTCCATTAAGCCACATTTACATGTAAAATTGACTTTTATTTTTGATTTTCTCAAAGAATAGGAAAAACTCTAATTGGCTGGTGAATTTGCACTAGTGCTCTACTTGTAAGCACTGTAGTCATGATATTATGATGAAAGATAATTTATTCTGAAATTGGTAAACATGTGTTTACTTACACTCCACTTTCTACACAGCAATAAGCATGTTACGCAGTTATAAGAACAACTTCCAGTTGCATGCATGTACACAGGTGTCACTGTCCCTTAAAGAACAATGCTTGCAAGCTGGAGCTCTTCAAGAGCCACTCCCTCATGGGCTGTTGCCGTGCCCAGTCTAGTTTGGTCTGCTCACTATCTCTGTTGATGAGGTTTCCTCTGTGGCAGGGATAACAAAGTTTTCTGCTGTATTGGATCATGTATTCTAGCTAGCATTCTGCCTTAGTTACCCAAGGAGATCACGGACTTTTGTTAATATCCTCAATACTGAGTTAGAAGATAGAAAATGTCTTTCCTATCACTGATTATTTCAATACAACCTACACCAAAAACAAAACAAAGGAGAAATACTATGAAGCTTAAAACCAAAGCCAATAACGAAATCATAAAATGTCATATCAGGAATATTTCTCCACAAAATAGAAATGCTATTGGTCTTCAACAATTGAAATATCATTTCATTCTGAAATTTATGTTATGAAAAATATAAAGTTTCATAAAGGTTGTATGAAAACACATGTGTATATTCTTTGTATTCTACTTAAGAGAAAAAAGGCTTCAATAGGGTGACTGAATTTTAAAAATGCATCTGGAGAACAAAAAATAAATTAAAAAATTATGTCTCTTGATTATAACTGACACATCAATTGTTCCTCCATTATTAGACATGTCACAGCTACTTGGAATGTGTCAATCTAGCATAACTTTTGTCATCTGTTCAGGAAATATTCATGTAGATATAGAGATCTCAATTTTATGACTTTTTAAAATATAGCCCTTTTACTTAAAAGTCTCAACATTTATATAAATGAGCTTCATTAAAGAATACAAAATATTTTATTCTCGGTATTATGTAGTATTTTGAAGTAATTTTCTCAATTTCTTTAGTGACTTTTTTTGGTCATGAATTTGATATCCATGGACTTGAATAAGCCAGAAGCAAGTTTGTCCTACTTCTGTCTTTTGTTCATGGAAATTAGATTTAAAATTTATTTATTTCTTTTCCAGGATTGATGAATTGGAATTTTTTATGAGTATCATTTGTTCAGTTCTTATGAGAGCAAGACAAAATGAGAAAAAAATTCACAAGTGAAAAATAATATGATAAATTTTACTCTTGAAGATAAAATACTTTTTATAATTTTTAAAAGTCCTAGGTATAGTCATGTATCTGTATCATACTTTAGAATTAATATTGAGAAGACTGATTTAAAAAAAAAAAACCTTAGAGAAACTGATGATAATACAACTAAGAAAAACACAACAGAGAAGAGGAATTATAATGGAAGTGTAGGCAGTTCCACAGTTTCAATAGACTGAAAGAATCTTGAGGTTTTTGTTTTATTTTTAAAGTCTAAGAAATATGCCTCTTTGGCATTCTATTCCCAATGGCTCAAGTTATTTGAAATGCATTGTGTTTATAAGGCTATAGTCAAAATTACTTGGGCAATCTATAATGACTTTTTCCATTTTTGATTGATCAATTTTTACCTACATAGTTAGCATGCATATAAATTTTTCTACTTCATGACTTTCTAGAGACCCTGAATCATTGTCTGTGGGTTAGACCACTTCATGATAATGATGTGAATGATGATGTTCTACTAATATACATTATTGTTTTAAATGGCTGAATATACTGTAATATGAAGTAATAGTAACTGAAGTTACGGCATTGGCATAGCATCTTTTCAAGACTCCCCATCTAGATGAGTGCCTGGCTCATGTATGTAATCAGGATGCCTCACTCTGGCAGTCTGAGGCAGCTTGAATTCAGGAGTTGGAGAGAGCTTAAAGATAAGCAAGCCCCCATCTCTACTAAAAATAGAAAATAATTATCCAGGCATTGTGGCAGGTGCCCGTAGTCCCAGATACTTCAGAGGCTGAGGCAGGAGGATCACTGGAACCCAGGAGTTAGAGGTTGCTATGAGTTAGGTGATGCCATAGCACTCTAGCCTAGGCAACAGAAAGAGATTCAGTCTTAAAAAAAAAAGTTCCTATTAGCCATATTGTGCTACTATCAGGAGTTTCTTATGCTTACATTGACAAAAATCTTTGCTCAGATGATAAAATTTAAGACAGAGTAATTTAAATAAGTTTGCCCTCCCACTTGAAAGCATAAAAGGAGATGCTGAGTTAATCAGAACAAAGAATGAACTGTATATTTCTTGAGCTTATTGTGCATGAATTGTTTTAATTCTGATCAAATTTACAGCACAACAAGTAATCCTGTGTAAACTCATTTTTTTGAGACAGAGTCTCCTCATTTTGTCACCCTCGATAGAGTGCATGATGTCATAGCTCACAGCAACCTCAAACTCTTGGGTTCAAGCTATTCTCTTGTCTCAGTCTCCCAAGTAGCTGGGACTACAGATGCTCCCCCACAATGCCTGGCTATTTTTTAGAGACAAACTCTGGCTCTGAATCAGGCCCGTCTCGAACTCATGAGCTCAGGCAATCCACCCACTGTGGGCTCCCAGACCGCTAGGATTACAGGCATGAGGCCTAGCCCCTGTGTAAACTATTAATTCCCTTATTATTTTCTAATTTCATAATATTAACTAAGAGGATACAAGTGTATAATGCTTATGCCAGAGCTTAAGGTGTGTCTGTCACCACAATAGTGTTCATTGTATCCAATAGGTAACTTTTATCCCACTCCTCCTTACCCTCCACCCACTCCTTGGTTTCTCATGTCCTTTATGTCACTTGGTGCCCAGATGTACCCTTCTACTAACTCCCACTTATTAGTAGAAACAAATGGTGTTTGGTTTTCCATTCCTGAGATACTTCAGTTAGCTTGATGGTCATTGACACAAATGACATTATTTTATTTCTTTTTATGGCTGAATGAGGTTGGACATGTGCGTATTTAAGGGAAGAGTCATATCTTGATGTGCTTGCATTTTTAGAAATAATGATTTAATAAACTTAAAACCACTTTTCAATTATTTATTATAAGTAGGTTAGCAATTAAATTAAGAAAATGTTTGCCGATGATGGGGAAAAGGGAACAGAGACAAAAGAGAAGTGGATCAGAGAAACCCAAAATCTATTGCAACGTGTAACAGCCTGAAGCCTGGCATTTTCAAGCAGACTGTTTTGTCAGAGCTTCATCCCTCCCACAGCAGATTCAGCTCCAAGGTCACAGAGCATTGAGAAATGAGGCTCGCTGCTCTCTCAGAAAGAGTGAGTGCATTTGAAGAGTTAAGAAAATAGTGAGGGACTGCAGAGCATGCTGAAGACAGGGAGGGCACCTCATTAAGAGAAAAAAAGTCTCTCAGAGAGATAAAGAGGAAAACGTCTCCTTTCTTTTGTCATCTTGGTATAGGCAGAAGGGCCAGCTTGGCTGTATACAAGCCTTCCTGGGAGGCTTAATAGATACTCCTGAGATTTGTGTGCATGGTTTGATTGGAGTCTACTTTGACATCCAGCTCCTGGATTGTGTTCCCCATCCCAAGCTCTGTTTGTTCTAAGATCATAAATAATCTAGAGTAATAATAGTAAGAAGTAAATCAGTCTAATTAAGGTAGTTAAAGAAATAGTTTAGTTAGAAAATGCAAGCCCAGCAAGAACTATCCCGGTGATTAAAACAGTGATGTGTGTAATAAAACAGAGCTAGTCTGGAGTTTGAGGCTTCCATCAGTCCTCATGCTTGGAGGTGTAAAGTCCCCTGGCCAGCTTCTTAAGCCTTTCTCTTATGTCTGACTCTTTATTTTTTCTCATTTTCTTGTCCCACCAGTCACTGGGAAAGAACTCATGGTATAGTTTGGGATGGTGTGTGATGTGTGTGCGTGTGTGTATGTATTTGTGTGTGTTTATGTACATAAATGCACACATGAGGTAGGTTCTATAGATTTGTTCTTTTTAAAAAAAATTCAGATTAATTTGAGTGTATATGCAATTAGGTTACATTGTTTGCATTTATAAGGTAAAGTCTGAGTTGTAGTTGTATATTTCACCCAGGAAATGTACCATATGCCTGTGCTTCGTACCTGTTGTGTGGGAACTTACCAAAGCCCTCACTTTCTTTCGAATAAGAGTTTTTCTCTCATGTGAGCACAGGGTTATTAATCTACTAGTTTCAATTTAGTATAGAGTACATGTGATACTTTTCATGTTTTTTCATTCCATTTTTTTTCTCCAAAAATTATTTGGGATTTATTGAAGGCACAAAGAATTAGGTTACACTGATTGTATTTATTAGGTGAAGTCCCTCTTATAATTGTGCTCCACCCCAAGAGGCATGCCATAAACCATAACCCCCAACCCCTTTTCTCCTCCTCTCTATCCGTTCCCTCATTCTTCTACTCCCCACCTTGTATTAGATCATCTACTGCCTTCATATTAGAATGAGTACATTGGATTTTTGCTTTTCCATTCTCATGATGCTTTACTAAGAAGAATGTGCCCTACCTCCATCTAGGTCAATACAAAAGATGTAAAGTCTCCATCTTTTTTAATGGCTGAATAGTATTCCATGGTATACATATATCACAGCTTGTTAATCCATTCCTGGCTTGGAGAGCAGATATTTTACTTAGGATAGTGTTCTCCAAATCCTTCAAGGTTGTTATAAAAGATACAAATTCTCCAAGATAGATTCTGTAGGTTTTTTCTTAAATTGAATTTTTATGTGCATTTATCTATTATCTGTAATAGCCTCTGTTCATAAATATGAGTTGTCTGTCAGTTGGATGTTTGTACCTTGGAGAATACCTGTGTCACTTTTTCTTTATCCACTCATGAACTGAAGAACACTTAGGTTGATTCCACATCTTTATAATAGTGAATTATGCTATAATTAACATTCTAGTTCAGGTGTCCTGATAAAATGGCTTCATTTCCTTTGAGTAGCAACTTAGTAGTGGGATTGCTAGACTGAAACAAAGTTGTAAAAGCCACATAAAACTTACCTCAGCCATCATACTGAATGGGGAAAATTTAAAAACATTCCTCCTAAGAACTGGAATAAGATGAGGGTAAGCCCAGTTACCATTTCTACTTAGCATAAGATTAGAATTCCTAGCCAGATCAATAAGGCAAGAGAAAGAAAGGGCATTCAAATTGGGAAAGTGCAGGTCTAACTACCTTTGCTGGCTGACCATATAATCCTGTATTTAGAAAACCCTAAAGACTCACCAAAACACTCGTGGAATTAATAAGTAAATTCAGCAAAGTCTCAGGTTACAAAAGCAATATATACAAATTAGTAGCGTTTCTATATAATCATAACAGTCAAGTTGAGAGCAAAATCAAGACTCAATACCATTTATAATAGCTACAAAGAAAATAAAATAACAAGCAATATGCTTAACCAAGAAGGTAAAAGATCTCTGTAAGAAGAACTACAAAACACTGGTGAAAGAAACCTCAGATGACACAACAGATGGAAAAATATTCCTTGTGGATTGGCAAAATCTATATCATAAAAAATGCCCATGCTGTCCAAAGGGATTTACAGATTGAGTGAAATCTCCATCAAAATAGCAGCATCATACTATGTAATTCACAGATATATAAAAAATAATCTAAGTTTCATTTGGAATCAAAAAAGAGCCTGAATAATCAGAGCAACCTTAATTCCCTTAGATATCAAAATTCAAATATTAATTTTTAGGTTTTTTTAGTTGTTGTATCTTTTCAATGAGGTCCATGATTCTCAGCATTATTTATTTATCTTTTAGAAATTGAGGTATATTTTATTGAGATAAAAGCAGGAATATTTAGTAAACTGCTCTATCAATGTGCAGGCATTGATATATATGGATATATAATAGGCATGCAGAGAAGGCAGGAAAAATGTCTGCTTCAGAAAGTTCCCAGGTGAGCTTTCCCATTTAATAATTCACAA
Organism: Galago senegalensis; assembly: GCA_963575145.1. Classification (NCBI taxonomy): domain Eukaryota; kingdom Metazoa; phylum Chordata; class Mammalia; order Primates; family Galagidae; genus Galago; species Galago senegalensis. The sequence goes on from CAUYTI010102463.1 coordinate 20,281, forward strand.
TTCTTCCTCCTATTCCCAGGGTTATGTACTTCTTGACTTATAGCATCATAAATTATTTCATATAAATAAAGTTATGCAGTGTGTATTCCTTTTTGTTTACCTTCTTTTATGCAAAGTACTTTGAGGATTCATCCATGTTTGGGCCAATAGAAGTATTTCTTTCCTTTTATTGATGGTAATATTGAATCACATGTGTATCACACATTTTCTTATCCATTCTCCTTTGATGTAATTCTGGGTAGACTTTTGGATATAATAATATAATCAAGAAATATTTTTGTACAACTATTTTTGTAGACAAATTCACTAATTTCTGTTAAATATAAACCTAGCTCTGGTGTTGTCAGGTTAAGGTTAGGAAGATGTTTAACATGGGTAGAAAATGCTTATTTCCCAAACAGCTCTATCATTTTACACTCCTTCTGAAATGAATGAGAGCTCCATTTGCTCTCCATCCTCTCCAACACTGGGTATTATCAGTTTTTAATTCTAGTCATTGTGTATGTGATATTATATCTTTGTAATTTTTATTTGTGTACAATGATGAAAAATGATGCTGAACATACATTCATACTTATGCTTATTGAACATATCTTTTTTATGTCTGTTAACTTTGATTTGTTTGATTTTCTTAATCAAGTTGTGGTCTTTTTCCACTTATATGAATTATTTTTTTCTATGTTGGATATGAATCTTGATTAGATATATGTATTGCAAATATTAGCTCTCCACCTGTTGTTTGGCTTTCCACTTTCTTAATGTTGTCTTTTGATGAAATATTTTAATTTTGGTGAATTTTAATTTTATTGGTTAGTTTGGTCAGGGTTTTGCTGAGCTTTTCTATTATTTATTTATTTATTTATTTATTTATTTATTTATTTATTGAGACAGAGTCTCAAACTGTCACCCTGGGTAGTGGATCATGGCATCACCTCTCACAGCAACCTCAAACTGTAGGGCTTAAGTGATTTTCCTGCCAAGTAGTTGGGACTGCAGGTGTCCACCACAACGCCTGGCAATTTTTTGGATGTAGTTGTCATTGTTGCTTAGCAGGCCTGAACCAGGTTCAATCCTATCACCCTAAGTGTATGTGGTCAGCGACCTGCTGACTAAGCTAAGGGAGCCGCCATGGCTGAACTTTTTGAATACATGCTGAAAATATTTCAGCAATTATCTTCTTAAAGATTGTTCCACTTCTTTCTTTCATCTTTTCATGGCAGTCCAATTTTACAACTATTAAGTCATATAATGTGTTCATATCTCTTATCATCTGTCCTCTTTTATTATTTTTTTCTCTATGCTTCAGTTTGCATCACTGCTACTGATGAGTAAATCACAGATCCTTTCTTCTGCCATTCTGTGGTCTGTTGATAAAATTTTTGGATACATTCCTAATTTAAATTACTGTGAGTGTGATATAATTAATGTCCTATGCTACTGTAAAGTTCCTGAATATCCAAAATTTCATTTCTGTCTAAGTTTTACACTTTTTCATATTCCGAATGGTTGATTTAAGTATGATTTTAAATTCTTGCATCTGGTCATCTGTTCACTCTTCTTCTCCTGTGTTTCCTTTAAATGTCTTGAAATTTCTCATGGATGCTGGACATTGTGGATTAAAAAAAACCATAGAGAGACTATGGAGGATGTTGTTTCTTCTCAAAAAAGGCAAATGCTTCTCTCGAAGGGCAAGGCTGCTTTGGTGAGCCCAAAATCACTTCAATTAGGGATTTATTGGACCGGAGGCTCAGTTGCAACTTAAGTTGATTTTATTTGGTGTTTGGTTTCCAATAATTTAACACAAATTGATTTTCTGTCTTGATTCCCTGAAGATGATAAGCATCTGTGTCCTGGGTTTATGTGAGTATTATGAAGTAGAACTTTGGGATCTGAGCATGGAGAGGGAAAGATCTGTCTGCTTTTCCATCTCAGCCCCACATCTTTCATGATGACATATTCAACTAAACCTATCGCAGAGAATCAGTGGTCAGAAGGACCAAGGTCTGAGTCTGAATTTCCTCCAGATCCCTAAATACCACATCAGAAAAGGTGGGCATTAAAATCACTACTTGCTCTTCTCATGCCCCAAAGGTTCCTCTGTCTTTGGCAGGTCTGATTTCTCAGTGCTACTTAGAAAATATTCCCTGGAGAGAAAGAGCTGCTAATGCCTTAATTCACAGTGCACCAATTTAGGTTAGACTGTTTTGCATTAAAGGTCTTAGGTGCCTTACAACTTCCGTGTATTCTAATATGTATCTTGCACATTTATACAGAAGAAGAAATGACTTGCCTTCTTTTATGTATTCAAGCCAGAACATGAAGTCCAAGTATGTATTTTTGAATTATTCCCCAAATCATTTAAAGTTTTCAACATCTTTCTCACATTTGATGTGTAAATTTCATTGCCTCCTAATGCCCTAATTTGGAAAAATAAATAGCTCTGTTTTTTATGATAATTATCATAACAAAAGTAAGTTAGAATGAAAACATAATTAATATATATTTGATGTTGAGGCAATCATTGAAGAGAAGAGGAAAAAATCAGTAACTATAAATTAAAAATGGTAGTAGTTACATTTTAACTATGTTCGAATTCAATTTAATTGCATTCCTTCCAAATCTACCCTTTTATCTCTTAGTACCACTAATACAGGTAGTTGCAAGAAATAAAGAAAAAAATAAATCTAAAATCTCCTTCCTGTTGAAGGAATTATTTTTGTTCAAAAAGATAGCAGAAGAATGAAACTTAGGCCATAGTTCCATGACTGTGGCTGATGTACAGAATTGAAAGAAATGACTCAATATTCTTGCCGCTGCACGAGGGCACCCACCAGGCATGCACTTGCACTGTTAAATGAACTTCTGCACTGCGGGAAGATCAAAATCGTTAGGCCCAAGCTGATCTTTGTTGTGATCATAGAGATATGATTAGTACTAAGAAGGAGTATTTAGCTTCAGGGCAGATTCTGAGGACACTAATCACTGTGTTGTTTTTCTCCATAGAACTGTCATATTTATCATTTGGATAAATCTCTCGGATTGATGAGTCTGTTTTCTTGGGGGAAGTGAATTGATTTAGAAAAATGCTCACCAGCATGTTATTGGCTAAAAATAAATTTTGTCTATTTAAGAAACAGTTATTGAACTCCAACTTCCTGAGGCACCATGTGGTACTATGGGGGCAGACATAACATAATTTTAAAACTTGTTATTTGTTCTTAATGACAGTATTAACATGGATTGTTGGAAAAATGTATAAAAACTCCTAAAGCAACAAATACAGAATTTGCAGCAATTTATTAGCAAGGGAAAATCTGAGAATAAACTATTATCTGTGTATTTAGAAAACCAGAAATTGAGTCTTCAGTGAGACTCAGTAAATAAAGGTGAGATAAAGTTGGAGATGAACAGAGCACCAAGATATAAATGACACAATATTTTCACAAGGATTAGTTCCTTCTTAAATATTAAAAAGCTATTATAAAAGTAGATAGTAAATAAAGATCAGCTATGTACCTACTTACACCTATTACAGAGACAAATATCAAAAAACAATTTTTAATTCAATTATCTTTTCTCTCTAATTCATCCATAATTTTTATAGAAAGAATTTAAATGCCACTTACTAGCTATAGCTTACATAATTAATTTGCCAACTAAAAAAGATTTTAAGTTAAAAGATAAGCATATAATTTTCAATATTTTGGATTTGAAAGAAGAAATGCTTAATGGAAAATATGTTAGGAAAACATTCACAAATAAGGGAAAATCAACCAAAGAATGTCCTGAAGACATTTTGTATGATTGAGAAATTGTAAATGTATTTTACAATATCCTATTAAGACTCATTGCAGGCTCGGCGCCTGTGGCTCAAGCGGCTAAGGCACCAGCCACATACACCTAAGGTGGCGGGTTCGAATCCCCAGCCCAGGCCCACCAAACAACAATGATGGCTACAACCAAAAAAAAAAAAAATGGCCAGGCGTTGTGGCGGGCGCCTGTAGCCCCAGCTACTTGGGAGGCTGAGGCAGGAGACTCGCTTGAGCCCAGGAATTGAAGGTTGCTGTGAGCGTGATGCCATGGCACTCTACCCCGGGGGATAGCTTGAGGCTCTGTCTCAAAAAAAAAAAAAAAAAAAAAAAGACTCATTGCAATTTTGCAGCTCTCCTATTTGTTGTGTAGAGTTCAACTCATTTAATTTAGTAATGCTACAAAGACTCATTTTATGCCCATAGATAAATAAAATGGATTAATAAGATGTGTCATGGAATACTATTCATCCACAAATAAAAGTTGCAATCCAGTATATTTTCTAACAACTTGGATGGAATTTGAGACCATTCTTCCAATATACTCAATACTAAGTTGGAACTAATCAATTAACATTTATGTGTACATATGGAAGTAAAAACTCAGTGGAAATTTAGTAGAGGGGAGGGATGGAAGGGAGAGGGTAAAGTCATACTTAACAGCTACAATGCACATATTCTAGGTCAAGGTCACACTTACAATATCTACTTAAAATGTTCAAATGCAAATTATGTAACAGAAATGATGTGCATATACTTGTAATATTTTGAAATAAAAAATAAACTTAAAAAGCACCCATAGCGTAGTGGTTCCGGCACCAGCCACATACACCATGGCTGGAGGGTTCAAACCCAACAAGGCCAGCTAAAACAATGACAACTGCAACAAAAAATAGCTGAGCATTGTCGTGGGCACCTATAGTCCCAGTTACTTGGGAAGCTGAGGCAAGAGAATGACTTAAGCCCAAGAGTTTGAGGTTGCTGGGAGCTGTGATGCCACGGCACTCTACTGAGGGTGACATAGTGAGACTCTGTCTCAAAAAAAGAAAAAAAAATTTTTTTAAAAAAAAGACTCATTTTGGTAGACAGTAGCATGCTGAGGCCAGTATCTTTATGAGGCTAGGACATAAAAATCTTTCCCTGACTTATCTGATAACACATTTTCATTAATAAAAAAAAAATTATCAAACGCTAAATGGAAAGAAGTCCTTTAAAGAGAATGTGGGTTCATTGGCCTAGCCTTAAAACAACTGTCTGTACAAGTACTACTGTTACTGTTGCTACCTAAGAAATAATCTGTTTCTATTGGACAGTAAATTAGAGGGTCCAGAGTTTATGAGTCTCTGTGTTTCTATCAGATGTACCATTATAATAATAAGGAATAAAACAAAGATAATTTCTCAATCATAAAAATCAGAGGCATAAAATGTACCTTTTAAACACATGACACTATCATGATGAAGAAAACTTGATTAATGCAAGTTTTTTTTATATTCTTCTTTTCTATACTACATATCAAATGAAGTCCTGGCAGACACAGCCTTCCTTTGTAAAATATTATTTTTTGCTATGATAGCTTTTCTCCTTCCTCTGTAGAGACAAGGCATCACTGTCTTCCCACACCTCTGTACTCTGTCTTTACTCCATCCTCAGCCTTGTGCTCTGATTCCCTAGTTATTCCTGAGGACACAGGAGAGGAGAGAACCACACAGAAAACTCCAAGTGTAGGCTTGAAACCTGGAGTATAGAAGGGATATTTTAACTAGTGCATTTACTACAACCCAAACTCCTAGATTCAGCTTCAACAACTTCCAACAGTTTTGACAATGATGGAATAGCTTGACATTCTCCTTGGGTACTTAAGCGCCATCTATCATCCCAGTTATCTAGTGATTTTAAGAGCTGTGAAGTAGAAGCTACAGTGCTCTGTCTGGGGAACACACCTGAGGTGAGAAGACTAAAGATCAAGGAGTGCCAAATGGAAATGGATTTCTCTTACAAAAGTTTAGAAAAAAAAAAAGATAGGCTGAATAGGAGTGAATGAAAATGAACTTTGTAGAAATAACACTGGAATTTATAATAGTTCAAAGACCCATAATAAATTATTCAAGAGATTTCAACAGCTGGTGGGAATTCCAAAAAGTAATCCATAATTTGAAGAATTAATTCACATAAGTTTGGACTAGAAATTTAAACTTAAAGAGTTGAATTGAAGCTTATTTGGTTATTTACTTTTCCAAGCATCTGTGTCTAAAAAAGGATTTTATTGCCAAAACATACCTGTTAGTGTAAATTTTTGACCCTTTTGACATTTTTTGACCCTTTTGAATCCCACCTGTAATATTTGTAGATTATGGATTGTCTTTCTTGGTTTGGGCTGCTATATAATAAAGCACCATTGACTGGGTGGCTTATAAACAACAGAAATTTATTTTTCACAGTTCTGAAGGGTAAAATTCTGAGGTCAGAGTGCCAGCATGGTTGAGTTATGGTGAGGGTCCGCATCTGAGTTGCAGACTGTCAATTTCTCACTGTACCACACGGTGGAAGGAAGGGAAAAGAATTCGCTGGTTGACTTTTACAAGGGCACTAAGCTCATTCATGAGGGATCCACCCTAATGGTCCAAAGGCCCCACCCTTAATGCCATCACTTTGGGGACTATGATGTCAATGAATTGTGATGGGACACAAATATTTGTTTTTCACTCCGTCATATGCTTCACCTCCCCCCAAATGATGTCCTTCATTCCATGAAAAGTACATTCATTCCATTTCAACAAACCTAAAAGTCTTAACTTTTCCAGCATCAATTATAAAGTCCAAAGTCCAAAGTCTCATCTAAAAGCCATTGACAACAGATATGAGTATCTCAGGGTGTAATTTATGCTGAGGCTAACTTCCTCTTTAGCTGTGAACCTACAAAACCCAACAGTATAAACTTTCACAAGACAGTGATGGGCAGGCATAAGATAGACATTCCCATTCCAAAAGGGGAGGAATGGGAAAATAAAAAGGGGGCAATGAATTCCAACTAAACCTAAAACCTCTTAGGGGAAACTCCATTAAACTTTTAATTTAAGAATAACACTCTTTAACTCTGCTCTTTGTATCCAGTGGTGCCATGCTCCTTCCTCTATAGCTCTCCCTGACTGAGGTTGTGGCCCTGTATTCCTGGGCAGCTGTGTCTCCACGCCTCTGATGAGCTTAGCCCAGGTCATAGGTCTCTGTGGGGATTCACCCTGCAGAATGGGCTTCAGGCATCTTGGCCCACCCGAACCAGAGAGGAACCAGCTCTGCACTCTATATTCCTGACTTTGCCCTCTGGGGCTATGGTGTGAGTGGCAGCCCTGATGATCTCTGAATCGCTTTGGGTGGAGAGTCATTCTTCCCTTATCTTAAATAATAGACACTGGCATCTGTTGAGATGAGTCCCCATCTGTTGAGATCGTACCAATCTCCTTATCAAAATAGTCTCTTTACCATACCCTTAGTATTCTCTTCTGAAGACATTTTCTAATATTTTTTCAACATGAGTAGCCCCAGAATTTTCCAAATCTTTAAATTCTTTTTTTTTAACTTAGTTATTATGACTTCAAATTATTTCTCTCTTCTCACATTTTACTGTAAGTAGTAAGGGAACCAAGCCAGACCTTTAACACTTTGCTTAAAAATTGCTTCAGGCTCGGCGCCTATAGCTCAACCGGCTAAGGCGCCAGCCACGTACACCTAAGGTGGCAGGTTCGAATCCCCAGCCCGGACCCGCCAAACAACAATGACGGCTGCAACCAAAAAATAGCCAGGCGTTGTGGCGGGCGCCTG